>JAFMSR010001956.1:0-24998 GCA_022818135.1 Saxidomus purpurata | reverse complement strand
TCATTCAACCCCAGTCTCCCCTACTAAGTGATTTACAAAATGTTTATGCAGTATAGTTTGTAGAGAAACTTTGCAAAACTTTTGTATAAGGAGAACCGATTCAATGTAAAACCTCATACAAAATCCCGTGGGAATGAAGACTGGTAGTTAAAACTTTCTGATTGCTTTCCCATCAGTTGCTAGTAAGAAGTTTCAGTAAATCATGTGCTAATTCTATCAAATCTTGCCAGTCTTGTTCTCTCCTAAGAGTAAATAACATTTCTTACCATTATTCATACTGACTGAACGGTACTGAGAACACTTAAGATGTCCAGAATACTTGTTAATTTTCTTTTTATTTTCCTCTTTTCAACAAAGGCTTTTTCCGAACCTGTTTGTTCTAAATTTGCATACGAGGAACAGCTTTTGGAGAAGATGGTAAGAATGGAGTTTAATTTTGAACAGATGGAAAAGGAAATAAAGAACACCAATGATCTTGTTAAGAATTCGTTAGAACAGCTGAAGCAAAACTGGGCGAGAGTAACAAATGATTATGAGGAGTTAAAAACAGGAACGAAAGATGTCGTAGATGAAAATGTAAATAAAATCTCTACAGAAATCGAAGAGATGAAGAAAGAAAGAGAAACTATTCTTGATGAGGTTGATAATACAATGAAGGAGCTCAAAGGTTTGTATCACTTTTAGTTTAATGTTCCAATTTTTACAGCTGATTTGTAACAGTTTCTAATGTTTTGCTTGCATTGTAATATATAGTCTGTAATGTTTCTTGTTGCATATCAAAAACTGGCAAGAGTATTTCGATATTTTAGAAAAAAAATATATTGTCTCAAAGATTCATTTGATAAATAGTTAGAAATTTTGATTTAATAAATATTGACAAGTAGTATCACAATGTACTCAATTTTGAATCGAAATAAGATGTGACACGCTAAATTTAAACTTTTTCATTACTTAGGTAACATGTAAACCCTATTAAATTTCATTATCAATTTTACGTAACCGTCACGCAAGTACCGAAAATTGTCACCTTTCTGGAAAATGTCTTAATTGTGTTTTGCTACCAAATCTCTATTAATAATTTGTTTCACATTGAGAATATACTTACTAGCAAAATCGCATCAAGTACAAATTGATATACATCATTTTAAGCTCAAACAGTATGAACACTTCATTAAATTAAAAGATGTTTATAGATCTAAAGTACATATGTACTTTTATTTCTACTGTAAGCCAAATTTCGCGTGTTTGCCTGAAAGAGGCCACATTAAGATCAACACTTGTGTTAATCAGAGCTTTCTTTTTAGGACTTAGTCGGGTACCCGATATTGCATTTAAAGCAGGAACGCCTTCTCTACTGGACCCAATTGAGTATCAAGCTATCGTGTTTACAAACACTTTTGTTAACACTGGGAATGCCTACAACAACGCTACAGGGATCTTCACAGCGCCAATAGAAGGAACATACCTTTTCACATGCCAGATTTGTCTTGTGTTTGCCAAATCTATCACATTTGGAATCTATATTGAAAACACTCAATATACAGTAGGTAGATTCTATGAGAAGAATGAATACATCTGTTTCAACATCGAAACAACAGCTTCGATGACGGTAGGTCAGACAGCGTCGGTGAAAAGCTGGAGTGGGTCTACTTCAGGAAACATATTTTACGAAGACAGCCATCGATGGTTTGTATTTTCTGGAACACTCATTCATAAGTAATATAACTACAGTTTGAAAGCAATCTTCACGAGAAATAAAACTACTTGTGTATTGTGTTTGCAGGAACTCTTTTTAACATGCATTGCTGTAACATGTCGCTTTATTACAAGTATTGTTATGACATGTCGCTTTATACTTTTTCTTGATTAAGACTGAACACTGATAGCAGATCTAGTGGTATATTGCTTGTTAATTTTTACTTTTACTGAGAATTCATTTGACAACACGCAATTGTAACACGTGTACTTGTACACAGGATGCATAAATGCCTTGTATTGTTTATGAAAATAGTAACTTTGCAAATACTTTCATTTTTCAGTCATGTAAAATGAAAATTTTGCCAGTGATTCATTGACTTAATCCCTTTGTCTCAAATAGTAAAGTGCATCGTTCAAACATGTATGTTCGTGCCAATATATCCTTGCACGAGTTTATGCAGCATTCGTATGAGGATAATGCTTTGCAAAAAGTAACTGACATCAAATACACTGAGTTTTTTAGATGGTTTGTGGCATGGCATCTTCAGGACATTTTAATCAGCAGAGTTTCAACAATGACTGTGGAATGATGTTGATTGTCATTAAATGCTGATAGCAATTAAAAACATGATGATTTTGGAGTTTCTTGTTAATTATCGCACCAAATACTATAATAAAATTTATTATGTATAACTTTTTAAAATATATTTACCAACTCTACACGAATTGAACATACCTGACAGAAAAATGATAATTGCATTGTTATCTTTTTCCAACAGAAAACTACAAATAGCTTTGTGATGAGAAAGAAAGGCTGTCATGTTTTTTCGTTTTTATTTTGTCAACATTTAATTTACTCTGCAATTATAACTGTTTCTGGTGGCATTTCACGTACTTATACTAGAAAAAATAGCACTACCTATATAACAGGAAGTGATCAGCGAAAAGTTTGTTTTAACTCCACTGTCTTTATTTAAATAATAAAGATTAGCTTAAATCTATAGGGTAAGGTTAAATTGATTACTCGTTCCAAGTACATTTATTTCATTTTAATTAATAATAACAGAACCGATTAAAGATCTATACACACTTTTCATTTGAGACTGTGTTGTGTTGTGGTGTGGTATCAAATTGACGTATGTTGAAGACCTTGCCGATGCAGATGTAAAAACCATTCCAGAATATGATTTTCACTGAGAAACTTAAAAATTATGTACATCCCCCTCCCCAATATACACAATTCGAGGGTAGGGATACAATTTGAAAGAATGCTAGCAAGAACTTTTTAGTGATGAAATTTCTAAATTTAAAGCTGAAATTTTCGCACAAAAAAAAACAAATGAAAGAAAGTTCCCCAGAATCTTATTCCATCACGTTCAGCATCTATTATACGCTTCTCAAGATATCAAGAAACAATTATTTTCTACTTAAGATTGGTAAAATCAACGAAATATTCGGCAAACTTGCCCGAATACACAACGTAGATATTAGTATTACATGTATACGTTAAAATCAGTCGAATACGCTATATATATATATGTCCTTCAGCCATGATTTCCTGTTCGATTTTCCAGAGAAATACGATCTGAATTTTCTGAAGATGTATAGTTTTATATGTATAATGCAATAAAAACGTTTGAACACCGCATATCGGGTACCGGTATTTTATATAATAGTTACTTAAAGAGAAAAACAGTAGGTTAAATTTCCTCGCTTAAAGGTGTTTCGTGATACATAAAGAGACTTTGTTTATGTTGTTTAGATCTATTGTTCAACCTTTGTTAGTAATTGTTTTCTTATTTTGTCATTACTATGTTACGCTTCTTTACGACTAGTGTTAATAAAATTGATAAAACATTATCTCCTGCTTTTAAAAGGTTCCTTAATCACTATTATAACGAATTAGAAGGGACCAGCATAACTTAATATGACTACATAACATTTTGATTAGTATACAAACACGATGTCCCGTGTTGTATAGGCAAACTATTGAAATCAGGCTAAGTCAAATTTTAGGGGAAGTAGCATTTTTTCAATGTACATGTGTATCCGAGTAAAGAACGACGAGCATGGAACAGGGGATATATGCTAACCTTCACACGTTTTACATGGGGTCGAATCTCACAGGTAGCAATCAATAATATCTTTCTAACGAATTTCTCTTCCAGTGTGATATCAACAAAGCAAAACGCCGACCGGTTTCTAAATTTTATTATACCTCCAGATAAATCACAACCTTTAACAACAACTCTCCTCGTTTCAACACTCCTTATATATATTGACATGGCTCCAATAGCGGAGTGACTGAGAGGAGCGGACTTGCAAGCACTCCTCTGACCTTGACCGATCAATTCTATGATCCGTTACATCTTTTTATAAATATATTAAGATTATGTATTTGTTTTTTGTTTTTTTACGATTTCTTATTTTTCTCTATTTCATGTTTGACGTAGCCTACTTTCATATAATATGTTGTATTCAATTCAGTTTCATTGCATCAGTATACATATAAGTAACAAAATAACATGTCAATGACATTTAAATAGCAAATATGAGGTAGCAATTATGGGCTTTTCATGGTTAATGGTGGGGTCACTACAACTTATATTTGTCAAAAGTTGATTTCCGCTCCGGACTCTGATGCAGTGGTACATGTTAGTGATGTAAATCTATAAATCTCCATCTTTTATTTGCCTACCGAGTTTTGCAACATTTCATTCAATACTTCTCACATCAGCATTCCTTCTATACTTTTCATATTCAATAACAAGAGTGCCAAACTGTCACAAAATACGCCCGTCAGAGATAAATAACTCAGTATCCGGCAGTTCATATGTTTTGTAAAGCCTGTTTGAACTATAGAGCTGAGAAGGCTAATTTAATAATTTTTTAGAAAATTCAAGGACCATAATCCAAAAGTGCCTCGAGCGATTTTGCTGGTTATCAAACTGGCTCTACACATTATGCCCACAAATATTTTCATCAAGTTTGATGAAGATCGGATGAAAGCTAATCGACGTATAGAGCGGGCAATGCCAATTTGCCAATTTTGGATAATTCAAGGGCCATAATCCAGAAGTGCCTCGAGCGATTTTGCTGGTTATCGAACATGACCGAAGCATTATGCCAACCAATATAAAGCAAGTTGAGTAAAGATTGGATTCAACTACATGTATTCGACCTAGAGAGCGGACAAGGCAACTTTTGTCAATTTTGGATAATTCAAGGGCCATAATTCAAAAGTGTGCGATTTGGCTGGTTATCGAACTTGGCCGTAGTATTATGCCCACAAACATCTTCAGCAAGTTTGCTGAAGATCAGATAAAACTGATCGACTTAGAGAGCGGACAAAATGTGGACGCCGCCCGCTGCAGGTGTTCCCATAATACGTACCTTCGGGCGTAGATTTGATTCTGCATTTCCGTTTCGATATTCCCAAAGGTACTCTCAGTGCTTTGATATTTAAAAAGTTAGGACCATTATCTCGTCATCTTGAACACACCTCGGTTTTGGGGCGTTGTAGACTTTCAATACAGTACAGTGGTAATACTAGTAGTTTAGGGCGTACAGAGTTTCTACATAGTGGTATTTGTTGCACAAAATGCACAAATATTGATTGAACTAAAACATGCAGTCGATTCGCTTAATAAAAATATCTTTTGTTGTGCGGAATTTAATGCAACCTTTCTAATTTCAATATTATTATGATAACCGGTCCATAGTATCATAGAAACTTGATTGTTATAAAACTCAGCTTCACGAGACGAACAGAGAAAATACGATTTTATCTTTGACTGCTTACAATGAAAACTATACCTAGACACAATAGTTCAAGAATAAATCCAAACCAGTTGCTTACAACAACAACAACAACAACAAAACTAATTTTACTTTTACTCTATCAACAATGTCACTCGTCTTTATTTAAAACGATATTCCGTTGACATCTTTTGAACAATCGGAACATCACTCGGCCTTTTCCGTAGAAATAACAGAAAAGGCCGAGTGATGTTCCGATTGATCTTTTGAAGTTTAATTTTTAGTTCACTCACGGAAATGACTGATATCGAGTCATCTTGTACCTGATCAGGTTAACCACCCTCTGAATCTTACAAAACATTTATTACATTACAATTTATCGTTGTAACTTGGCAGTACGTAGTTTGTATTTATAGAGTGAAAACTGTCCGCATTTCTATTGATATATACCATACAACATGAAAATCACAGTTCGAAAATAAATATTTCAAATAGCATTGCATAGATCACCATCTATCGTTTCAGAGAAATAGAATTTTAATGGTTTTAAATTGAATAAAGAAAAAAAAACAATTAAAGAGCAATTAATGGAGATACTCATCCAATCTTGACACAATGTGTGTGCGCCGCGGCATTATGCTATTGTACACTTTTTTAAGTTTCATGAAATTCTATCCATTGGTTCTTGAGTTATGACTCCGGACGGAAGGACTGACGGACAGACGGACAACGCCATAGCAATATTCCTCCGCCTGTGGCGTGATAATCAATGAGCACGGAATGAACGAATGTGCAACCGGACGTCTGTCCGTCCTTCTCTCTGGACAACTCCTCTCATGCTGATATTAAGGTAAATTTAATTGGTTTATTCTAACGAACCCTCTAACGACGTTTAGTCACATTACATGATACAGCATTGAATTCAGCTCAAAATGTAGATAATTTGTATTCTATATATGTCACGTGTTTGCGAATTGATTACCTTGTTCTAAAACAAAAATAAAACAAGATCTAAAAGATGGCTCGTTCAACCCCAGTCTCACATATTAAGTGATTTACAAAATGTTTATGCAGAATTGTTTTTAGAGAAACGTTGCTAAACAACAGTATGATAACGGAAACACATTTCTATGTAAAACCTCATACTAAAGTCCCGTGGGAATTAAGACTGGTAGTAAAAACTTTCTAATTTCTTTCCCATCAGTTGCTAGTAAGAAGTTTTAGTAAATCATGTGTTAATTCTATCAAATCTTGCCAGTTTTGTTCTCTCTTAGGAGAGAAAATAACATTTCTTACCATTATTCATACTGACTGAACGGTACTGAGAACACTTAAGATGTCCAGAATACTTGTTAATTTTCTTTTTATTTTCCTCTTTTCAACAAAAGCTCTTTCTGAGCCTGTTTGTTCTAAATTTGCATACGAGGAACAGCTTTTGGAAAAGATGATAAGAATGGAGTTTAACGTTGGACAGATGGAAAAGGAAATAAAGAACACTAATGATATTGTGAAGAATTCGTTAGAGCAGCTAAAGCAGAACTGGGAGAGAGTGACAAATGATTATGAGGAGTTGAAAACTGGAACGAAAGATGTCGTAGATGCAAATGTAAATAGAATCTCTACAGAAATCGAAGAGATGAAGAAAGAAAAAGACAGTGTTCTTGAGGACGTCGAAAATACAATGAAGGAGCTCAAAGGTTTGTAACTCTTACTAAATATTTTAATGTTCCCATTTTTAAAGCTGATATGTAACAGTTTCTTTTCAAATTTCCAATTTAAAAGATTTAAAATTGTCCAACACGAAATGGTATTTTGCCAGATTGAAAGTAAAATGCGAAAACGTGTTTAGTGATACATGTGTTGCTTGCATTGTACTATATAATGATGTTACTTTAGAATATCAAAAACTGGCAAGAGTATTTAGATTTTTTAGAAAAAATATTCTATTGGTTGAATACAGCGGTACTTTTATAGTTATTCGGAATGTATATTGGTTCTGAAAGTAAACTGACAAATCACTAGCATAAGCAGTCACCACTGACATTTGGCAAATAGTTAGAAATTTTTATTTTGTTAACATTTACAAGTAGTATCACATTGTACTCTATTTGGAATCGGATTCGGATGTGACCCGCTAAACTATTAAAGTTAATTATCAATTTTACGTTACCGTCATGCAAGTACCGAATATTGTCATATTTCTTGAAACAGATTTCATTGGTTTTTTGCTACCAAATCTCTATAAATAGTTTGTTTCACATATAGAATATTCTTACTAGCAAAATGGCATCAAGTACAAATTAATGAACATCATTTTAAGCTCAAATAGTATGAACACTTCATTAAATTAAAATATTTTTATAGATCTGAAGTACAAATGTACTTTCATTTCTACTGTTGTTTGTCTGAAAGAGGCCACATTAAGATCACAACTTGTGTTAATCAGAGCTTTCTTTTTAGGACTTAGTCAGGTACCCGACATTGCATTTAAAGCAAGAACACCTTCTCTACTAGACCCAGTTGAGAATCAAGCTATCGTGTTCACAAGGACAATAGTTAACGCTGGGAATGCCTACAACAACGCTACAGGGATCTTCACAGCGCCAATAGAAGGAACATACCTTTTCACATGCCAGCTTTGTCTTGTGACTGGAATAATTATCACATTTGGAATCTATATTGAAAACACTCTATACACAGTAGGTAGATTCTATGAGAAGATTAACACCATCTGTTTCAACATCGAAACAACAGCTGTGATGACGGTAGGTCAGACAGCGTCGGTGAAAAGCTGGGATGGGTCCTCAGGAAACATACTTTACGAAGACAGCCATCGATGGTGTGTATTTTCCGGAACACTCATCCATAAGTAATATGAATGCAGCTCTAAAGCACACTTTTCTAAGTAGACAACTTGCAATGGCAACTTTTGATTGTTTGTGTTTGATAAACAAACAGGGTTTTTTCAGTATAGTATGACTGAGCTTAACGCAACAGTTTGTTCTCTGGCGAAACTCTTATTCACAAGCAATACCGTGACATTTCGGTTTTGATTCATCTTTTAGTTTCATATTAGTGATTTTCAGCTATTCGATACATCAACCTGAATTAATCGTGTTGCAAACTTGCTACATATAGTCATCATGTTGCCATGTGTTGTGTAATCATATTTCACGACTTTTGGAGTTTTTATTCTCATTTTAAACACCATTGAATTACTTGAAACTGCAGTAAGTGGTACAATTATACTGGATTTCGGACAACTTTGAGATAGGTGTTTTGATCTTTTTATTGAAAGTTCGTTCAGCTTTACTTTTACCGGAATTCATCATTTACGAATAGCAATGCGTATTGGTTTTGTTTCCAATATTTTTCAGTACAGCATTCAATCGAGAGCGTTCGCACCCGTATCTCTTACATTTCAAAATATAAAGGTCACTGTGCCCAGAATTTTAGACAAATTTTTTAGTCATCGATTAGTACTTTTGACAGCTCTGATTTAATTTTCCTTAAGTTTAATGGGTATAAAACGGACAAATTTTACAGTTTATCAGTCATTACAGTAAGAAATCGAGAATTATCATGTATTCAGATAGGTTAAACTCAGTTAAAAGTTCAGATTTTCTGAAAATATTTGCTCGGTATTTTTACTGTTACTGAAATAATATAATCTCTATATACCATCAAACACAGCACGCACCAATAACAAGACGTACTTGTAGTACAATGAAATCTTCTACCTTTGACAAAAAGCAGCAATCAATGTGTGTACCGCAAGTTCGATATTCGAGTTTTGCTAAGTTCAAAAGTGAAGAACATCACATAAATCACAGTAACGCAAATACACCACATACCATACTACAGAACAAATAAATAATAAAGAAAAAAGCTAAATCCCGGTTATCGCATTGAAATGCTATTTTGGTAACTGAGAGGTGCGAGGAAGGGGGATAACAGGTTTGTGGCATGGCAACTACAAGACATTTATCATACGCATTCCTACAAAAATAATCACATGCTTAAACTTGAACTAAAGGGCCGGTGGTTGTAGTATCTCAGTGTATACATAAGACGTATATCTTATAAAATCCCTCTTTGTACTTAGACCTACATATGTATGATGTTATTGACGACTAATCTTATGAATATTTCTTTGAAATGAACTTGCTTGTTGTATTCAAAACAATTTAGAGATACGGAATGTTATATGAACTATTGCGTGTTACACATTTATTAAAAGTTATATGAGCATACTGACTTTGTGTTCTATATTCTTTATACATTTGTAGTTTTTTGACACAGCAAGAAACAAATCAGCCCCTGTGGTCGGGTGGTTAGAGTCGCTGACTTAAAATCAATGTAGCCTTTCTTGAAGGTCATTGGTTTGAGTCCTGCTACCGACCATGTTTTTCTTTTATTTGAGAAAGTTGGCAGTTTCTAACGGATGATAGGGTACAAGTACTGGTTCTTCACATTAACCACTGTGATGTAAACTGCCCGCCAATAAAAATGACCTAAATACTGCTGAAACGGATGTTAAACGTACATAACAACAAGAAAAAGACACAGTGCATAACAAAATACCCAATGTCGAGGTAGCCCGGCAAGAGCAATACACTATACTTGTTCTCAGGAGAACTGATTCATAAGTAATATTTTACATGTTTTATAGCATACTTCAGTGGAAAAACAGATGCCGGCGGTTTACAGCCACACCAGGAACAAGACAGCCATTGAGGGAAACTTTTCTGAAAATCTTATCGGTAATGTGTCTCCGCAGCTAGGCATTATTTCTTATGTTAATTATCAATTTGCATTTTCTTCGCTTTATGGCTTTTTCGAACTTTTGTTGTTCCTGATTTTATTATCAGCGAGAAATCGTCAATGATTTCTAAATGGTTTATCACACTTTAAATGATTATCTCCTGTATTAGAAAAGATTTAATTTTCTTTTTATATATAACTGTGCATTACAGCTACATTACCCTTAAATACGGTAGCAAAAACGCATTTTCGTACATCACAATGCTTAAAATAGAAAGAATACTCCAAAAGTATATAATAAATAAGATATACTGAGGTGTTTCTCTTATTTACAGAAAAAGAAGAGGGCAATTAGCATACATGTATTATCAATTTTGACCCATAACTGCGAATGGTTGGGTTATAAACAAGTTTACGATTTCCTTCAACGACCAATCCAGACTAAGAAGTGGCGTTGAGATATATTTTTGCGTGTCTGTCTGCATAACTCCTCTCATGCTGATATTCAGTCAAGGGTGGCCTGAAAACAGAAAATATTGTGCATATTATAATTTAGGTTCAATAGGTCAAAGGACAAGGTTATAGGATGGAAGACATACGTTTTTTCGTAAAATATTATATAGTTCAGGTTTGATTCATTCATCTTGTCTGAAAACTTAACGTTTCGGGTAAATTTAATTGGTTTATTATTTGAACTAACCCTCTAACGACTTATAGTCACAGTACATGATACAGCATTTAATTCAGCGCAAAGTGTAGATAATGTGTTTTCTATATATGTCACGTGTCTGCGAATTGATCGGATTGTTCTAAAATAAAAATAAAACAAGATTTAAAAGATAGCTCATTCAACCACAGTCTCCCCTACTAAGTGATTTACAAAATGTTTATGCAGTATAGTTTGTAGAGAAACTTTGCAAAACAATTGTATAACGAGAACCGATTCAATGTAAAACCTCATACAAAATCCCGTGGGAATTAAGACTGGTAGTTAAAACTTTCTGATTGCTTTCCCATCAGTTGCTAGTAAGAAGTTTTAGTAAATCATGTGTTAATTCTATCAAATCTTGCCAGTCTTGTTCTCTCCTAAGAGGAAATAACATTTCTTACCATTATTCATACTGACTGAACGGTACTGAGAATAATAAGATGTCCAGAATACTTGTTAATTTTCTTTTTATTTTCCTCTTTTCAACAAAAGCTTTTTCTGAGCCTGTTTGTTCTAAATTTGCATACGAGGAACAGCTGTTGGAGAAGATGGTAAGAATGGAGTTTAACGTTGAACAGATGGAAAAGGAAATAAAGAACACCAATGATCTTGTTAAGAATTCGTTAGAACAGCTGAAGCAACACTCGGAGAGAGTAACAAAGGATTATGAGGAGTTGAAAACTGGAACGAAAGATGTCGTAGATGAAAATGTAAATAGAATCTCTACAGAAATAAAACAAGAGATGAAAAGAGAAAAAGAAAATATTCTTGATGAGGTTAATAATAAAATGAAGGAGCTCAAAGGTTTGTAACACTTACTAAATATTGTTAATGTTCCCATTTTTAAAGCTGAGCTGTAACAGTTTCTCTTCAAATTTCCAATTTATAAGATATCAAAATGTCCCACAGGAAGTACTATTTTGCCAGATTGATAAATGTTTTGCTGGAATTGTAATATATAGTGATATGTTTCTTGTAGAATACAAAAAAACTGGCAAGATTATTTTGATATTTTAGAAAAAAAACTCTATTGTCTTAAAGATACATTTGACAAATAGAAATTTTGATTTAATAAAGATTGACAAGTAGTATCACACTGTACTCAATTTGGAATCGGAATTGGATGTGACTTGCTAACTTTAAAAGGTTTTCAGTACTAAGCTAACATGTAAACATTACCGTCACGAAAATATATCGAAAAATGTCGCCTTTCTAGAAAAAAGTTTGTTTCACGTATAGAATATACTTACTAGCAAAACCGCATTAAGCAAAATTGATGAACATCATTTTAAGCTCAAATAGTATGAACATTTCATTAAGATCTTGTAAGACAACTAAAATATGTTTACAGATCTGAAGTACAGATGTACTTTGATTTCTACTGTTAGCCAAAGTTCGCGTGTTTGCTTGCAAGAGTCCACATTAAGATCATAACTATCATTAATCAGAGTTTTCTTTTCAGGACTTAGTCGGGTACCTGATATTGCATTTAAAGCAAGAACCCCTTCTCTACTAGACCCTATTGCTAATCAAGCTATCGTGTTTACAAACACAATTGTTAACACTGGGAATGCCTACAACAACGCTACAGGGATCTTCACAGCGCCAATAGAAGGAACATACCTTTTCACATGCCAGCTTTGTCTTTTGATGGGCAAATTTATCACATTTGGAATTTATATTGAAAACACTCCTTACATATTAGGCAGATTCTATGAGCAGAATATCAACATCTGTTTCAACATCGAAACAACAGCTGCGATGACGGTAGGTCAGACAGCGTCGGTGAAAAGCCCGAGTGGGTCCTCAGGAAACATACTTCATTATGACGTCAGCCATCGATGGTGTGTGTTTTCTGGAACACTCATCCATTAGTAATTGACTACAGTTTGAAAGCATTCTTCACGAAAAATAAAACTACTTGAATTTGTAGTGTGTTTGCTGGAACTAGTTTTAACATTCATTGCTGTAACATTTCACTGAATTGCATGCATTGTTATGACATGTCGCTTTATACTTGTTCTTGATTAAAGGGACATACCCTATAACGATGACAAACTAAATAACCTCCAAAACATAAAATATAGAATCTTCGGAAGTATTATAACTTAACCTAAAAGTTTCAGCAATGCATTCCCAAATCAGCGGTTTAAAATATTATGCAGTACCGTAAACCATTCAATAATCTATGTAGTGTTGTTGTTGTACAATTAAT
Source organism: Saxidomus purpurata (assembly GCA_022818135.1). Lineage (NCBI taxonomy): Eukaryota > Metazoa > Mollusca > Bivalvia > Venerida > Veneridae > Saxidomus > Saxidomus purpurata. The sequence goes on along the minus strand of JAFMSR010001956.1, from coordinate 11,853 downwards.
GGGTGGATGCGATTTATTACAGAAATCCTCTATGTTTATTAATTGTGGTTAAATGAGGCATTTTCACCATAGGTTCTTCTTTGAAATTGTATTTATTTATCATTTTACGTCTATTGAACACATAATCTATGTTTCGGGAATATAATCTGCTAGATGTAGGGATCGCCCCTTTAAGACCGAACACTGATAGTAAATCTAGTAGTAGTTTTTATACTCACAATTGATTGATATTTTTTACTTTTATTGAGAATTCATTTGACAGCAGGAAATGGTCACACATGTACATGTACACATGATGCATGCATGCTGGTATTGTTTATAAAAACGGCGACTTTACAAATACTTTAATTTAGTCATGTGAAACGAAAACTGCCATTGACTCAATGACGTAATCCCTTTGTCTGAAATAGTAAAGTCCATTGTCCAAACATGTGCGTTCGTTCCCATATATCCTTGCACTAGTTTATGCAGCGTTCATATAATAAAAAGTAATGCTTTGCCAAAAGTGACTGACATCAAATACACTGCAGTTTATAACTGGTCTGTGGCAAAGCATCTTCAGGACATTTTAATCAGCAGCGTTTCAACAATGACTGTGGAATGATGTTGACTGTCATTACATGCTGATAGCAATTAAAAACATGATGATTTTGAATTTTCTTGTTAACTATGGCACCAAATACGGTAACATTATGTATAACTCCTTAAAATATTTTTACCAACTCTACACGAATTGAACATACCCGACAGAAAAATAATAATCGCATTGTTATCTTTTCCAACAGCTTTGTGATAAGACAGAAAGGCTGTCATGTTTCTTTTTTCGTTTTTATTTTGTCAACATTACGCTATGTCCTTCAGAAATGATTTATTGTACGTTAAATACGATCTGAATTTTCTGAAGATGTATAGTTTCATATGTATTATGCAATAACAAACGTTGATACACAAAGAAACGTCTTTTGTGTTGTTTAGGTCTATTGTTCAACCTTTGTAAGTAAATATTTTCTTAATTTGTCATTACTATGTTACGCTTCTTTACGACTAGTGTTAATAAAATTTATAAAAATGATCTCCTGCTTTTAAAAGGTTCCGTAATCACTATTATAACGAATAAGAAGGGACCAGCATAACTTAATATGACTACATAACATTTTGATTAGTATACAAACACGATGTCCCGTGTTGTATAGGGAAACTATTGAAGTCAGACTAAGTCAAATTTGAGGGGAAGTAGCATTTCGGAAGTCCCAAGTAGCTTATTCTCAATGTATATCTTATTCACTAAAGAATGACAAGCAAGCATGAAACAGGGGATATATATGCTAACCTTCACACTTTTTACATGGGTTTGAATCTCACAGGTAACAATCAATTATATCTTTTATAAATATATTAAGATTATGTATTTGTTGGGGGTTTTTTTACGATTTCTTATTTTTCTCTATTTCATGTTTGACGTAGCCTACTTTCATATAACATGATATATTCAATTCAGTTTCATTGCATCAGTATACATATAAGTAACAAAATAAAATGTCAATGACATTTAAATAGTAAATATGAGGTAGCAATTATGGGCTTTTTCTGGTTAATGGTGGGGTCACTACAACTTATATTTGTCAAAGTTGATTTCCACTCCGGAGTCTGATGCAATGGTACATGTTAGTGATGTAAATCTATATATCTTCATCTTTTATTTGCCTGCCGAGTTTTGCAACATTTCATTTAATACTTTTCACATCAGCATTCCTTTTATATCTTCATATTCAATAACAAGAGTGCCAAACTGTCACAAAATACGCCCATCAGAGATAAATAACTCAGTATCCGGCAGTTCATATAATTTGTAAAGCCTGTTTAAACTATAAAGCTGAGAAGGCTAATTTCATAATTTTTAGAAAATTATAGGACCATAATCCAAAAGTGCCTCGAGCGATTTTGCTGGTTATCAAACTGGCTCTACACATTATGCCCACAAATATTTTCATCAAGTTTGATGAAGATCGGATGAAAGGTGATCGACGTATAGAGCGGGCAATGCTAATTTGCCAATTTTGGATAATTCAAGGGCCATAATCCAAAAGTGCCTCGAGCGATTTTGCTGGTTATTGAACTTGACCGAAGCATTATGCCCACCAATATGAAGCAAGTTGGGTAAAGATTGGATTCAACTACATGTATTCGACCTAAAGAGCGGACAAGGCAAAGTTTGTCAATTTTGAATAATTCAAGGGCCATAATCTAAAAGTGTGCGATTTGGCTGGTTATCGAACTTGGCCGTAGTATTATGCCCATAAACATCTTCAGCAAGTTTGCTGAAGATCAGATAAAACTGATCGACTTAGAGAGCGGACAAAATGTGGATGCCGCCCACTGCAGGTGTTCACATAATACGTACCTTCGGGCGTATTAAAAGGGCAAGATTTGATTCTGCATTTCCGTTTCGATATTCCCAACAGTACTCTCAGTGCTTTGATATTTAAAAATTTAGGACCATTATCTCGTCATCTTGAAAACACTTCGGTTTTCGGGCGTTGTAGAGTTTCAATACAGTACAGGGCGTACAGAGTTTCTACATAGTGGTATTTGTTGCACAAAATGCACGAATATTGATTGAACTAAACATGCAGTCGATTAGCTGTAACTTAATAAAAATATCTTTTGTTGTGTGGAATTTAATGCAACCTTTCTAATTTCAATATCATTATAATAACCGGTCCATAGTATCATAGAAACTTGATTGTTATAAAACTCAGCTTCACGAGACGAACAGAGAAAATACGATTTTTATCTTTGATTGCTTACAATGAAAACTATACCTAGACACAATAGTTCAAGAATAAATCGAAACCAGTTGCTAACAACAACCACAAAACAACAACAACAACAAAATTAATTTTACTTTTACTCTATCAACAGTGTCACTCGTCTTTATTTAAAACGATATTCCGTTGACATCTTTTGAACAATCGGAACATCACTCGGCCTTGGAAAAGGCCGAGTGATATGTTCCGATTGATCTTCTGAAGTTTAAATTTTAGTTCACTAGCTATATCGAGTCATCTTGTACCTGATCAGGCTTTGGGTCATTTTGTGAGGCTCATAATGGGTGGGGGTCCTATTTATGATCCATGTCACAGGCAGGTTCGGGGAACCACTCTCTGAATCTTACAAAACGTTTATAACATTACAATTTATCGATGTAACTTGGCAGTACGTAGTTTGTATTTATAGAGTGAAAACTGTCCGCATTTCTATTGATATATACCATACAACATGAAAATCACAGTTTGATAATAAATATTTCAAAAAGCATTGCATGGATCACCATCTATCGCTCATCCCGCAGATTGCGGGCTCCAGTTCCACTGGGGTCTCAGTATGACACCAGTTCTTCTCAACAAAAAATCATAAATGATTACAGGAAATTTACAGAACAGTATATTGAAATACTAGTATTTTGTATTCATGTTTGTGAATTGTTAGAATGGTTTCTGAAGTACATCTTGGCGCTCTTATAATAGTGTTCGCTGCTGTAGAAACATTGAGTCAACTTAGCATGGTCATTTCTGGAATAGACATGAGAAAACATATGTCAAACATAAGCTTTACATATTGTTATCGTGTAGGTTTGTATGTGTAAAGGGTCTGAGGGGAAGTGGACGAATGTAAAATTTTCGTACTTAGTGTGTGCTTCTATTACATAAGTATGCGCGGGGTACCATTGAGCACGGACCTATATATACATGTGTATATCGGTCCGTGCATTGAGTTTACAGTGCGGATTTTAAAACTTCAATAATTTTTAGCATTTTCCTCTGTAGAATAATAATTAAAGGAAAAATGACATTACGGGGCGATGAAAACATGCATGTGTCTGTGTACGTTTTCTTTACAAAATCTTGTATTTATATATGTTCCGTACACGATGGGACAAGTATTAGATTGGGTGGCGAGTTCATACCCCAAGCATCTGTGTATAATTTGTACTGACATGTACGTGAAAAAGGCCAATGTATGCATGAAAATGCAGAAAATCTTGGTTTCAAGCAAATATCATGGCCGCAAAACGTATAAATTTAAACGCTGCTGTGCTGAAGTTTAATTACGAAATAATTTTTTTTTTTGTGGGAAAATTGCAATGAATTTTGGAGGAAAACGTAAACCTGTTTATGTTTCATTATCACTTAGATAAATCAAAACTGAGTAAAAACGAATCTTACTTCTTTTCATTACAGAACTTCAACCGAAATGGTTCTCTGTTTAAAATTTTGGCGGGAAGAAATTCTGTACAGGCTGGATCGGAAGGTGCAATCACGTACTCGCAGTTCTGGCCTTCTATATGTTTGGGAGCATCTAACGAGAAAATGTGGACATCTAACTGTTTTTTGTATACATTGTTTGGTAATTGTAGATAATGTTGCTGTGTTTTGTGATCTGGTAAATCGGCAACATCTGTAACAGTTATAAGAAGCAAATGTTACGAATACATAGTATAAAAGTTAAATTAAGTAAGTTAAATACTTGGAAAGAACAAGTTTATTTCTTAAATACTATCTGAAAGTGTGTGGATTACTCTGCTTTTATCGCTATGTTGTTCTGTATGATTGAAATTGATTGAAGTCTTTTCATCTATCATGATGAAAAAATAAGGAACTTTGGCAGCTGTTCACATAGTACATTGGTGTCTTAACTGTGACATTCCCTACATTTCAATTTACAGAGAAATGATAAATTTCAAACTGAAAACCGGGCCAGAATATCTCTACTTATCACAGGGGACTCCAGTTGTACACCTTCAAAAACTATTTAGTATAACAGAATATATATGTAAATTGTTCAAATTTAATGTCACAGCTGAAACCAATGAGATCCGATATATGCAACACTCAACACTTCAAAATATTAAATAGACTTCCAGTTTCCAAATACGGCTTTTAATTAAGAAGAAAGACATCTTGCTTTCCACAAAACTCTACATAGCTTTATGACCCTTCAATAATAGTGGTCATCGTGTATTAGGCAGAATATACAACTAACGTAAATTATAGTTTCACAGTGACGCAGCAGAACACTGGATGTTTTACAGTGACGCAGCAGAACACTGGATGTTTTACAGTGACGCAGCAGAACACTGGATGTTTTACAGTGACGCAGCAGAACACTGGATATTCTCAAAAATTAAATTTTCTTATCTACCTCTATATGCTTTGTCAACGTTACCCCATGTACTATTTTACAAGTTTTTGTGTGACTTTTGTGCATTCTTTTAAATCATTAAGACTCGTTGCATCTACACGGATGTTTACATTATACAGAGGCAGTGATTTCTTTATATTCAGGCTATGTAGTTTTGTAGAACACTGAGCCAAATAATGGACTTCAAAAATCAAAGGTATTTCTTTATTTAATAGCTCTACTTGTTTTATTTTTGTCGACAAAGTACTTATTTGGTAGCAGGACATCTATGCTATCAGACAAAAGTTACCGGATAAGTTCCAGTTCTTCAAAATTCACATGGGGTAACGTATACAGGCAACTTCAAATGCACATCATAACATAGTCCTTAACTGTAGCTTTAAAACCAAATTTTGTCTCGATGAGATGATAGATGTTAGAAAGACAAGTAACCAATGAGCGTGCTTACATCTTTTGTATACTCCACTAGCATCATCCCTAGCTATAACCAGTCCATTTATTTTCCGTTCCCTAAATTTGATGTATGTTACATCGTTCTTGAACTTTTGGCTTGATATTTTATACACTTCGCTGCTTTGAAGTTCTGTTTCCGCGTCATCGTAAAATTGTACTCGATACTTATTTGTGTAAACATTGAGAACTGTGGCAGGGGCGTAGCTATACACGTATCTTGGATGCAAAGCTATAACCTTTTCATATTGCTGCAAGATATTAGAATGATAACATAGATTTTGTTGTTACATTAACATTTATGAATAGCAGTTCAAGATTTTCCCCGAATCGAATGAAATGCAGTGATTAATTCATCCTTTATCATCACGGTGACAAACGGGACAAACTAGGAACATGTTCAGAAACGTCTACATTGGGTACAGGGTCCGATCGGACCCGATTGATTACTAGTTAGCCGAATTTTTACGTATCAGAAACCAATGTGGAAATGGATGTTTTGTTCTGATCTACTAAAAATCTACAGCCTTTTAGATATATATTTTGGAAAATTACATTTATTTTATTCATTACTACTCCTGCAACCTTAAACTATTGTCGCATTTTTGCCCCGACATAAGCAGCTTGGCGTGTTGTTGCGTTTGTATTACGCGGAGCCAACACACCAAGTGAAACGTTAGAAATTAACTTTTTTTCGCGTGACGAAGCGAAAATGCGAATGCGAAATATTACTCAAGATTTGTGGCATTGGTAACGGGGCGAAAATACGAGATTTTGATGGCGAAAACGTGACAATTATTGTCACCTGGCGCCTTATGTTTTTCGTGTTTCGTTTCGTTTTGGCTGTGCCACCCACCGAGGTGAAAACGCGACAAAAAAGTAAATACCTTCCATTCATTTAAAACTATAGAATTAAAGTTTAAATGATTATATATGGATATAAAACATTACGTTTCGTAGTTAAAAATCATTCAAAACTTTCATATATATATGAGTTCATTATTTTTACCTCAATTACATCATTTTCATTATTGATTAGGATATCTTCCGGTTTTATCCGTTCTTCATACCCTGTAGAGTCTAGAACCCGTATAAAGCCGTCCTTTTCTAGTGAGACCACCTTACCAAAGTAGTACCAACCATCGTCTTGCCAACGGGCTAGCACATCTTCATCGGGCTTCGGAAGTACTGTGCGTGGTTTCTTTTGGTGTCGTCTGTCAGTTGATAAACTGTCTGCAATATGTATTTTCAAACTTATGAGATCTGAAAGAAATCTAAAATACGAATATGATAGGTTCGAATAATAGTGAAATTCTTGAACTTTGGTCTCTGACAGTACGCCTTACGCCGTACATGTGTCAAACAAACAGCAAGTTATGAAAACACTGGTTCTTTCTCCGATTGGTGATGGTTTGCACGTGTGTTATCCATGCACAGACTGACTGAATATTAGTTGAAATAGCAAGTAGACGCAGACAGACGATGAAAGAAAGAATACAGAAAATAGGAAGAAACTCATTACCGTCATAGTCCTATGTAGGTACATTACTCCACTTACATATGTTGTAGTTAAATAATACCATTTTTGTATGTTTTTATATTCTCCAAAATACCTCTGTGGATCGCATACCTTTCGATCTGGAGGATGTCTGTGAATAAAGAATCAAATATTTTTTATTTAATTTACAAGTGCTGTGAAATTTAATCATTATGAACATCACAGCATAGTTTATTGGCGTAAAAGAGATACAAATTGAACGAGACATAATGAAACGTCGGACATAACCAAGTTATGGCGCTCCATACTTAACTAATAAACTTTTGAGAAGAAACAGGTTAAGAAAAGCCATATCGAAATGCTATTTTATGTACATGTGATAAAAGTTGAAAAGCAAATACATTACTGGCTAATTAAGAGATGTCTTGATTAAATTATTAAACCTGCGTGCTTGACGTTGGTGTTATAGAGCGAATGTCAAAGTGGGAAAATGATCGTCTGCTGACAGAAGAAGCACTGGATGGCGTCACAGAACGTAGACGTGGCAATCTTGGCCTCTGATAAAGAAAATAAAATAGACCATAAAAAATACATTTTTGTATTTGCTTGGGTGTAGGGAAGATGGGGTATACACCTGTTTCAACAGTATTTCAACTATTTTCATGACCGCAATCTTTACTAGATTTTAACCCTTCATTTAAAACTATCAACGTTTTTACATTAACAGTCAGGTTGTTGTTGGCGGAGCTCGAACCAGTTAAATGTTTCGATACATGACATACTTTGCCCCAGATACCAGCTATACATTAGGAATGTACATGTCAATATATACATCTGTCCTGATTGACACAAAATTTAAACACAATACAATCCTACATTCTTATCAAATTATGATTTTGATCCTATGCTATCTTACTCGGACCATAGATATAAGATATCAGATAGCACTTAAAGGTGCTCGCTCTCTGATTTTGGTATAAAACAAATCGTCTTCAAACTGTATGAAAATAACATATTTTAGAACATATAGTCATATAAAAAGGTTCCAGTATAAATTACTGTCACGTATATCTGAAATAATACGCTACCAAATAATAAAGCGTTGCAAACGCTTTTGAAATCCAACATAAATATATTAGTCTATATGGTGTAGCGGTGCCGTAAAAGTAGCATTTTCAATCGATTTTTGCAAATTCCTACCTACATTTTTACTTGGATTGTTGATTCTAGCCTGAAGTTTTATATCTATGTATTAGTATGTCATTATTGAAAAGTTTTTTTTTCAACTGCAACAGATCGCGCAGTTTTAACATGAAAACCATAGCAGCATATATCTTAAACGGGTGGATTCCTGTAGGGTTTTGGTATGTACACATCTTACAGCTAGGGGTTGTTTTTTCACAAACAAAATGTATGTCTTCCACCAAACACTGTTTGATATACAGGTATGTGTGTCATGAATAACAAATAATTCAAAACATAGCTTATTTTCATCTGGCCTTCAAACGAATAAGAAATTCCGCTAAGAATCACTGAACCGGAAAATGCCGACGATATGCACGACTAGGCTTGGTGCTGTTCATCTATCATCGGTGAAGTTTGGTTGAAATCTGCATAGCTGTGCAGGAAAACTTATGGTTAAGGTTTACAAAATAGGACAATAACTTCGTACTCGGTACTACTAATCTCTATCAAGTTTCAGTTACATCCATTCAGGCGTAAAGGAGTTGTGCGGATAAACTTATGAAAACGTGCGAATTAAACTTTATTTATTTTACAACCATTTCATTGCAAGTTCAAATGATCACGCTTGTTAGTACAAGTTGTCGCGTTGTTGTGACCGTTTACGATGGACGAAACCGGGGTACACGGAAAAAACCGCATTGTCCGGTTTGGTTACCACTTTACCATCCCACATGCTGACACCATGTATCGAACCCCGGCCGCAGCGATGGGAAGCCGGCACTCGAACCACTGAGCTAGCCGGATACGTGCGAATCGAGATGAAATCAAAAATGCCAATTAGTTGGCATGAACATGAACTTCAGCAAAACCTATAGAAACAATTACACTTCAATACAGTAAAATGGAAAACGAGAAAATGATTCTGAACGCGATTGTAAGACTGGATGATTTTTTCAGCATCTTCGATCATACAGGAAAACTTGATTAAAAATAAAAGAATACGTCATTAATTATTCCGAGAAACTGTTTAACGTCACGTTAAAAAAGATATGCGATTACAAAACAAACAGAAAAGCGATCAGCATTATAGCTTACCGGTGAATATGCGGAAAAAGCAGGTCTTGGGTACAAAAATCTGTGTTTCTTGCGCTGTGGACGAGCAGGGAGCCAAGGTCTGAAGTTGAAAAACTAATTGTCAGTCAATTATTTTAATTTTCACGATATTCAGTTTCTGTAATGAATCTATCATTTAATGTCATGTATTACAAACCGCAATTTATATTTTTAGTTTGTATACGTAGTTAGTTCCATCACAAACCAAATAACCACCCACTCAATCAACCCACAACCAACCTATCAATCAACTAATTACTCGCTCACTCAGTCACCCTATCAATCAGTCAATCAATCAATCAATTAATCCAGTACTTTCATTTTATCCACATACCTGCTAAGATTAGGCTCCGAAACAAATTTGATTGGATGATGATGACGAATATTGTTGATATATTCTACAATTTCGTTGTATTTCTCTTTGCCAATCTTCACTATATACCGTCGTGTCTTCATTGTCTGAAGAAAACAAATTAAATGTTGAGACTGCTAATGTTCCCATGTGACATGGATCCCAAATCCCCACCCCATGTCGTCACTTCTTCATGAATTACAACTCAAGTCCCCGTTTATTACTAACTAATGGATCTCGCTAGGTTTGAACTTGTTTCGCAATCGAGAAAAAATAAATTTGTATAAATTAACTGATGGATCTGCACAGTAAGACCGTATCTTTATACATTATTGTACATAGAGATGTTCGATGGTACAATTCGCTGATATACAATGGTCGAAAAGGTAGAAACACTTGAAATAAGCAAAGGACTATAACTCTGTCAATAATAAATAGTCCGAAAAACAACCTTCATAACAACACTTCCTAAAACAACAATTCATACCAACGTTTTTAAAGAATTTTCATCAATATTCTGAAACAGTAGTAAAAGGGATTATTTTTAATTTCAAAGGACAAGAAAACAGCTTGTTCACCGGAATGTTATTAGACCGTTAGAAGACAGTTACAAGTTCAGATGCTGAATTACATAAAAGGAATTTATAACGTGACGGCAGGGTGTCTGCTCCTGATTACGTAGATGGATATGGGCATACGCACAAAACAAATTATGATGATAAATTGTATTTCTTATTTCTTATAAAAACTTCCTCGGAGCTGAATAACATTATTTATTTGCTTCTTGGCATCATTTAAGAATAAAAAATGATACGTTTGTCATATTTACAGCCTCGCGGTAAAGTTTTGATACGATTTAGAAGGTTCTGAAATGTAGAAAAATATGACTCAGAAACTCCTTCAATCTGGATTTGAACGACGTTAATGCAAAAATACACTTTTGATGCGTTATATGACTTTGGAAGTCGTTGCGCCATAATTAATAAATAAATAAATTAATTAATTAATTAATTAATTAATTAATTAATTTGTTCGTTCGTTCGTTCGTTCGTTCATTCATTCATTCATTCATTAAACCGGATATAGTCATAGAGACCGTAACCTTTAATCGGACTGCGCGGGTGTGTCTACACTGGTCGCAAAAACTGGTAATGCTATGACTGTCCGGATGTGCTAGCTTGTAAACATGTCGCAAAGGAAGATTCACCTGCCACTGGGCAGTGTAAGAGATAAAATAACTTACCTTATTCCGAGTATACAGCTCAACTGTGAAGAGCTTACGTTGAAAATCTATTGGTAGATACTTCACCCGCCCTGGTACATAACACTCTATGTTATTGGTCTTGCAACGAACGCGAACTAAAACATAATCCCAAACCTGAAATACATGATCTTCACTGTTGTTGTTGTTGCTCAAAGCTGCTGAAGTAAAGGGTAATAGTCTGATACGTGTAATAGTTATAGGGTAATAATCATAGGGTAATATCACGCTGGTATCGGTGCTAATTCGTCGCATGAAATGACAACGCTCAAGCAAAATATGGCTTGTTGTATAAAGAAATGTCTCGTGAATATAACAGATTCGTGTACATTTTGTATCTTACATAATTATTCGCAAAGTACTCTTACGGAATGTCCAGCATGACCGTAGCTAGTAGGCTTTTACATATATCTATGCCAAGTTGAATGCTGAGGATTCATCAGTAAAATGTGCAAAACAGACCCGAGATGCATGGATTGTGCGGAGTGTTAACGAAATTGAGGCTTATAGGATAAGAGATATACATCAGCATGAAACATTTGGTCAAATTCCATAAGCATATATTCCAGTATATATATAGGCAACATTTACCCATTCAAAAATACGTGACGATTCAAACTCCAGTTGGCGATACAACGAATTTCACAGACCATTTTCACAGTCGTTTTAGAACGATTGCAAATACAGTCCAAGTTTTCTTTTTTCTACAGTTTTTTTTTTATCAGCAGGTTAAATTATGATTGAATAATGTATGTCAAGGTTAACAGATAACGCTTTGAGGTTGTTTATTGA
>JAFMSR010001955.1:0-24935 GCA_022818135.1 Saxidomus purpurata | reverse complement strand
TGACCTTTGACCTACTGACCCCAAAAACAATAGGGATCATCAGCTCTATAAGACCAATCATCCTATGAAGTTTGAGGGCTGTAGGTCAAAAGGAACTCTAGTTATCATCCGGAAACGAGAAATTGACCAACGGTCACTGTGACCTTGACCTTTGAACTACTGACCCCAAAAACAATAGGGATCATCTGCTCAATAAGACCATTCATCCTATGAAGTTTGAGAGCTGTAGGTCAAAAGGAACTCTAGTTATCGTCCGAAACGAAGAATGGACGGACGGACTGACGGACTCCCCCAGTTTGAGGGTTGTAGGTCAAAAGGAACTCTAGTTATCATCCGGAAATGAGAAATTGACCAACGGTCACTGTGACCTTGACCTTTGACCTACTGACCCCAAAAACAATAGGGATCATCTGCTCTATAAGACCAATCATCCTATGAAGTTTGAGGTCTGTAGGTCTAAAGGAACTCTAGTTATCATCCGGAAACGAGAAATTGACCAACGGTCAGTGTGACCTTGACCTTTGACCTACTGACCCCAAAAACAATAGGGATCATCAGCTCTATAAGACCAATCATCCTATGAAGTTTGAGGGCTGTAGGTCAAAAAGGAACTCTAGTTATCATCCGGAAACGAGAAATTGACCAACGGTCACTGTGACCTTGACCTTTGAACTACTGACCCCAAAAACAATAGGGATCATCTGCTCAATAAGACCATTCATCCTATGAAGTTTGAGAGCTGTAGGTCAAAAGGAACTCTAGTTATCGTCCGGAAACGAAGAATGGACGGACGGACTGACGGACTGACGGACGGACTGACGGACAGGGCAAAAACAATATGTCTCCCCCCGAGGTGGGGGAGACATAATTAACCCATTGCAAGGTTAAAATTGTAGAACTGAAACTTCAAATGACAAAATATTTACACAAGTTGCCCCTAATGATCACTCATGTAATGCCTACCTCAGTTGCATGAAATGTTCACTTATCTACTGTGCTTACAATTTTCACCTAACTTAAAGGGACACTCCCTCTAACTGGTGTTAAACTAAATTACTTTAAAAACAATAATAATAGAATATTTGCAAGTATAATACAGCTTATAAGCTATACATTCCAGTCAGTATTGGTAAAATCAGCATTTAAAAATAAATTGCAGTACTGTTAATCGTTCAATATTCTATGTTAAGTTTTTGTTGTACAATAAAAGGATGGGTGCGATTTATTACAGAAGTCCTATATTGTGATAATTTGTGCTAAAATGTGGCATTTTTCGATATATGTTATTCTTTAAAAATGTATTTATCTATTATTTTGTGTTCATTGAACACATCATTTATGTTTCGGGGAAATAATCTGCCAGATGTACGGATAGTCAGTCCCTTTAACTACAATATGTTACTTTAATTTGCCTGCAATGCTTACCTAGGTTGTTGTTTGCCTATGCTGCTTGTAGTTTTTATCTAAGCTAGGTTTTTCTAATGTTTATCTAGCTCACTTGGTGTTCATCTTATGTTTACCTGCAATGACTACCTAAAAATTCCCTGTAACATTTGCCCAAGTATCCTACTTACCTGCAAAGTTTACCTAAAAGCTCATTATATGTTTGCCTAAGTTGCCTGCAGTGTTTATCTAATCTAAAAGTTCCCTGTAATGTGTACCTTAGTTGCCTGCAGTGTTTATTTATTTTACCTGCAACGTTCACCTAGAAGTTGCCTGCGGTGTTCATCTAATTTACCTCCAAAATTTGACCTAGAAGTTTTACCCTGTAATGTGTACTCAGTTGCTTGCAGTGTTTATGCATTCACCTAAAAGTTCCCTGTAGTGTTTGCCTAAGTTGCCTGAAATATTAACTTAGGCGATCTGCAATGAATACAACACTGTATCATTACACACTATTAATTAATATCTAAAAACATTCTCCCAAATAAAGTGTGAAAACAGGAATGCTTAAAATGAAATGGTCTGTTGGGCATAACATAAAAATGTTATTGCATTAAACTAAATCTCCACTGACTGCAGTAAAATAAGATAATCTCTTACCAAAGCCTATTTTTTGAGAACCAAATTTCTACTTAATCTCCATAAAATTGTGTTTGTGTGACGGATTCAGAAATTTAAAAAGTGCTTTCACATCATAAAACTTTCAGAACAGAGGCGGTTACTAAGTAATTTGGGCCATAATTCCTGTAAAATTTACAGTAATGCAACTTTACAACCTTTTTAAATGTTTCTTAGGCAGTTCCCTGGAGCAGAATTTCAGGTTTTTATTGTTTAATCAGTCCACATCATTCAAATGAGTTTTGTTTCTCTTGAGGGAAAGGGAAGGGAGAGAACTCTGAAAAAAAGACCTGAACCCACCTACACACTATATAAACAGGTCACTGAGCAAACAAATTGCCTGTCAAAATACCAGGATAAATTACAGTAATGTCAGCTTGGGAATCAGCACAGTGATCTGTCCTAAAAGATTGAATGTATAATCATTCCAACCAGATTATCAGAGAAATAAAAATGGTCCCCATTAGGTGAATGACAATTTTCTCTCTTGAGAAGCACTGATTAAGGCTGTAAAATTATTGCTGAGTCAACAAATGTCACAAAATGTTAACAGAATCAGTGGTGCATGACTGTGCACTAAACCACTGAGAAAAGGCACATATACAAAATAGGTATACATTTTTGTACCGGACTCTGACACATATGGCATTACGAAACAGTAATACAGACATAAAAGACGCCGCCAAAGATGTTTTTTCATTTCAAAAGCTTTCCATAAAGTGATTGGATAGTTTTTCATACACTATTATCTACTTGAAATAAGCGAATGTTCATCTGAAATATAAGACAAACAGAATATTAACTATTATCCCTTTGTAACGCAAAAAGCAGTTTTAATTACATTTATTCATAAAATATAACTTTACATCACAGTAACAAACATTACTTTATAAGTTATTTCAAGCTATATAAACAACCTATTAACAAAAATCAAAACATTTCCGCTGGGCTGCGCTTTCCGTTATAGGACCGTAATAAGACCGTCATGGGAGCCGCATTTTAAACATGTCCGACACAGGTGTTGCTTTGGAACCGATATATTAATAAAATGCTAAATAGAATGCAAAATTCTATTAATTTTGATATTCTTTATCAATATAACTTATATGAATTACATAAATTATACAAAATATTACATTTGGGGTTAAATTCAAGTTTACAGGTAAGCATAATTTATATTTTGACAAATCTATCAGTGATCATTTTATCTTACATTAATTTTCATTAACTGTATGTATTAAGGGTTTAGTTTGCGGACATGGTTTTGATTTACCTATCTTTTCTTGAAGTTTGTGTACAAGCCCCAGAGGCCTCGAATGTAGAAAAATTTTGTGTTTAATTTTAATTTTTGACGAAGCTATTCATAGACTCGTGTCCATAGATCAAATTTATTTTGCATTCCAAATACTTAACGCAGCCTCCTGGCTGCATCGAATAAGGATGGAGAACAGTTTAATTCAGGAAAGTGGAGCATGAAATAGACAGAGCATTAAATAAACTCTTACAACAAATCATCATCTCTGACTATATGACCATTCAGGCAGGAAATTCAAATCAGGAGGAAAACCCATTAATACTTTTTCTTAAAGACGTCTGGCATTTTTGTCATTTCAGGATGAAAAGAAATGTCTGTCGTCACATTCAAACCACTGTTAGCTCATTGGTTACCCAGCAGACCATGTTTGTGTGTGTTTAAATGTTCTAGGCAATCTATGAATCAAATTAACTTGTCTACGAAACAGATTTTCACCCCAAAAAAACATATGCTATCTGTCTGTTGCTACAGGTTTTATCATACAAAACTTTGACATAATGTGTGTTTATTTGAACCTTATACAGTAAAACTTTAGTAATAGCTACATTAATGTTGTCAATTCACAGTGGTACGGGCAACTACGCTATAATCACCTCACACTGCGACTGTCAGGGTACGAAAGACAAAGTGTCACAGTCTTTGACCTCACTGACATTTTGGACCCCTAAACCAATGCCATTTCTGTTTTGAACTGGTACTCCATGGAAAAACATATTCTGCTGTTTGGAAGACATGATAATGATTGGAAGTCTCACAGTAGAAAGAAGATGTGTTAAAAATCACTGGCTGTGAAAAATAAAGGCAGTTTTTAAAGGGAGATAATAAATGACGACAGAGCTACCGCTTTTCCCTTATTGTTGCTATGTATATATATATAAATATATATGAAAAATGTTAAAATTTTGCTGGTTTGCCTACTGATGATTAAAATAAGACTAGGGAAAATAAATCCATAAGGGGAGGTAATTCATAAATACAGAGGTATGTTCCTTGTATACTGAATTGGTTACCAGCTGTTCTCTGTTCCACTGTAAAGTTTCAAAGGAATTAATTTATCTTGTGACAGGGATATTGCCTGGTAAAGGTTATGCTGAAAAACAAGAAACTAAAAAAATGCTTATACAAGAGTTACATTTCCTGTGTTCTGTATGTCTCCTTATTGCAATGCATCTGTGTTTTAAGCTAATTCCTCTCTGGATACAATGTTTCTGTAAATAAAATTAAAGCATGATAGACAAATAGCCAGAGGGGTAGAGTAGATGCTGAGTCCAACACAGACAACCAAGAAGTAAATATTCCAAGGTGTCATGTGACACAAGTAAGGACTTTGCTGAGTTTTTAGCTCCCAAAAATCAGGTATTAAAGACTCATTTAGCGAAATTCAAGGGCAATAACTCTGACTGTCATAAAGGATAAACAAAAAGGGAACACTTGACATTTAGGGCCAGGAGAAAACATTTTGTCTTCTATCATTTTGGTGAGAAAAGTACCAAATACAATGCATGAGCATTGCAAAATACTGTGTAGAAGAAGCAATTTTAAAATTGATTTTGACCACTAAAATTGTGACTGGCACCTCTAAAATTGTGACTGGCACCTCTAAAATTGTGACTGGAACCTCTAGGCCAAAGTATCAAGTAATAACCTTTTACATAACTCTTTCTCAAAAACATATGGAGCATCTTGGCAACCTCACCAAATGACATTTCTTTCCTTTGCATGTACCGATGACAGTTGTAATTTGCAGACTTCGCCTACTTTGACTGGTTCAGCATCTCATGAGTCCGCGACATCGTATCTAATTACGCTCTCGGATTGTACTTTCAACGGTGTAGATTTGTCAAAGTCTCTAGGGTGGTGTCTTCCTAATCGTTTATGACCAAAAAGAATTATTCTGTCATGCTCAGACTTGGTAATTTGGTTGCCATTTTGGTATTTTATTTCTTTCAGTATCTACAGTAGAAACGCTTGACGGTTTTTTTCGCTTGTGGTTTAAGGTTACATTAAGAGTTCAAAATGAACAAACTACATTAGGGGTCAGGTAAGAAGTTTAGGGCAACTGATGCATGCTTTGAAAACTTTAAAGGAAGTCAACTTCTACTGATTTATATCTTATTAAAGTAAAAATGATATAAAAATAAACATCCAAACGTAGGTGAAATATCGGATTTTGACCGAGAAAGTTTTGTTAAATCAAGGGCTCTTACTCTACACCTGCTTGTCCAATGTAGCCAATATTTTACCTTGACAAACCCTTAATTTCTTTTGTGTTTGTCCTTACATTTAATTTAGGATTATATAAATGAGTGTAATAACAGACTATGAACGTGGTTATAATTTCATGACTTTTGATGACTAAAACATTTTTTCATAATGGGTCAAATTGATTAATAATGAACTTGACTGGATTTAGCTGGCATGATACCTTAAGTGTAGTATATAAGATTAAGATTGTTGCAAAACTTTGAGAAACAGAAACTTGACAAACAATAATTCAATCTTACAGGCTCACCATATTAGTACTATGCACTCGGGGACTTTAAGCAACTGATTTGACTAGTTTCTTTACATGTAGTTAAGTTAAAGGACGGCATAATATATCCACAGCACCAATGTATTGTCACTTAGAACCAGACTGGATGTATATTTTACCAGAGAACATTGGACAAGATAGATCACTCATTTCACAGTCCATTCTAAGCAAAGGATATCAAATTTCTATCTTTCTTAGCAAAATGTTCTGATTGAAGCACTTATGTAGCATTTACGCCTCGTCTGCGTGCAACAGCCTACATTCCCCTGGACTCACTTGCAGATTGATGTATTTAAACATGTTACTGGAGCTACAGAAATCAATGTGAAGATGCAAGCAGAGATTCTTTGTGCAAAATACGACTTTTAGGGCATCTTTTGCTTTTGTGCCCTATAAATAAAGCGCTTGAGAATAAACAAAAATTCAATGCTAGATTACAGCCACAGTGGGGATAATCAGATTTAAATATGTGACTTGTTTATTTAGCTTTTATTCTTAGGGTTTTAACGCCTATTTCAAAATACAGGCTGGCAGTATACCTAGCTGTTGTTTCCTCCAGAAGGTCCAGGTCCAATTACTTGAATTATGCAAATCTGATACCTTTTAATAAATATTATGATACTTTGGGCAGAAATGTAATTCTTGCATTTTTCTTAAACCAAAAAATGTAAAAAATTTTGCATAACAGATTTATGCTGGTCTGGTATGTGCTGTTCAAAGTACAAATTGATGCTCCAACAAATATCATATCTATAGTGCCAATTATCTTATTGATTCGTCTTGGGCCGCAACAAAAATACCCCCGTTCAATAGAAGCCTTGCAAGTGTGAGCTTGGTCGCCTTATTTTGTACTTCAGAAATTCCTATGCTAATTGCTTAAACTGCCGCTTCAGAAATTCTCTCCGCAAAATTACACTCTTTACTAACTGCAAAATATTATCATCAAATTTTATTACAGTGAAACAAAAAACCATTGGCATTTTAAGAAAGGCAGAAAAAGTTTTTCCTTGTCTGAAGATGTAACATTGGGACAACAGATACCATATATTGTATCCCCAATTCAATTATCCCTTGAAAACAGATCTCAAAATGCTTTGCTCATGGGAATCTTCTTGGCAAAATCAAATTTACATGTTAGTGGAAATCCTATGGTTTCTAATTTGTTGACAGCTGGCAAGAAAAAGGAGATTAGTTATAACTTTATATTCAATACTTTGCCAAACAAATTTAATCTGATCTATGGCGTATGACCTGAGTGTGTTATCACCGAACTGGTAGCAGTTAAACTATAAATATTTGAAATATGAAATAAATCTAAAGGAATCAAGCTGAGTTGCTTTTTAAAATTTTAGTATTAAAGGGAGGTAATTTTGATTAAGAAAAAGTTGTGGACTATAATATGTGACTTATTTTCTAGCTTTGTAGATAAAGCATACATTCCCCACTAAGGTACAGAGATTCCAAGTTGTAAGTAGACACTCTGTTCCCTTATCTCCTAAATTTAAAAAAATGGACATAATAATTTCAATCAAGAGCAGCGAAACCTGATTCTGTGACCCGGTCTTAGATGACGTTGAAGGCATTTTGAAGATACAAAGTTTAACAAACACTTGTTATGTATGATTATTAAAGCAGGAACAAAATGCCTGTCACACGTCAGACATCCCCTGGACATTAAACTTTATCTATCTACCAATGTACAAAAGTGGCTTAAGTCTGTGTAATTAGTACCCTTTCAACCTTTAGTATGCCTTATGAAAGCTTTATTTCAAGACCAAAGTTTCTTTTAACACTTCTTGCACGCTAATTTTCAATCTATGTTATAAAATTACCACCCCATGAATAATCATAATGGTTTATCCTGGTGGCAATTTATTATCCCTCCGTCATTATTCCCCGCACGCTTTAGGATAGGCCTAGTTAGTATATTCAGACTACGTCTTCGATCAAACGTGGATTTAATTTGACGCTATGTCAAGCCAATTGACACAACTTAATTTCTTCGCGACAAGCGTGCATGATCTTAGACATGCGTCTAATTCCACTTCTGGAAGAGGGCTTAAGCTGTAGTCACTCTAATTAGTACTCCAACTTTCAAGAGTGCCTAGACTGTGTGCTGCTAAATTAGCACTGATTGTAAGACAATTTCTGATCAATGATGCTGTTACCGTTAGCAAGATTTACTTGTACATATAGCCATCGCATCACATCAGTCTTTTAAAGCTATAAGCTAGATATTTGTCCATACGGTATGCCTTGATTTTTATGTAAAGACTTAAGTTCAATTTAGAGACTTATCTCCCTTGTTAGATAAAGTCCAAGATATACAAAATGTGCACCTTAGTCTAATCAATTGGAATCCTTTGACTTCATCCTTATTTGTCACAAAGATACTCCAGCTATTGAAATCAGATGTAAATTTTTTTATTTCTTAACAGGAGAGTTAATAGACTATGCAGATAAATAATTTTATCATAGTTGCAAACAGTAACTGTTATACTTTAATGAAATAGAAGATTCAACTTGTAAATGTCAATGAAGATGATAATAAAATTTTCTTATTTCATGTTTTGCTACCAACAGCAAACATTCACAGTGAAAAGCACTTTTCCACGGACCTATAATTATACACTGCACTGCTACTTAACCAGGCAAGAGTGCACGACACCAGATAATAGACTTCACAGTGAAAAACATGCTTATCACATCAGTAGCAAATTTCTGATAGAAACAAGCAATTAATGGAACAAGATCATCTAATTGATTCTCTTCCATCTGGCCGTTAGCACTACAACTAGCTTATTTAGGAAGTTAATGGGCAAAGCAATTACCCATAAGCCTACAGGTAATTAAACTCTACATCTACAGTGTCTCAGCACTGCCCATTAGTTTAAAGATTGAATTTTCTGTAAGTAACCTAACCATGCTATTTTCTAAACAGAACTAAGGCACCCTTCAATTAAACAGTCCACAGACAGGTTCAGTCAAAAATTAACTGGCTGAGGTCAAAAGTTCACATCATGATCAGACTGTAGGGTCACAAGATGTAGAGATATTCACAGCTAGTAGGGTTATGGCTTAAAGATTTAACACAACTTGTCACTGAAGCAATGAAGACCTTGATAAATTCCTAGAAATGCTTCAGGCATTGGACAGTATCAAAGCACTTATAACAGTCAAGAAAAAAGCAAACTAGCAAAAATGGAACCTCTACACTGTATGTCCCTACTCTGTCGTCTGTTCAATGATTCAGAACACAGAACCAAGGGGGGGAATAATTACAGAAATTGAAGCAAGGCAGAGTTATGGTTATTGTATGCATCTTGTATTTTTTTGTGAAAAGTCTTTGATCAGTGGTGTACTTGTTTCAACTAAATGGAAAAAAGTCTTTGAGAAAAGAGGAGTATGAAGTGGGAATTAGGGTTAACACTATAAGGCAATGGCAGAGTACGTTATGGTTCATGCATTCTGATCTCTGTACATCCATTGGGTCTCATCAGGAGCTGCATAATTCGCGATTTAGTTGTTGAATTTTCTGTGAGTGCTGATATGAACAAATTATGGCACTGTCCAACTAAAAGACCAACAAGTCCATGTTAGTGATTAAATACTGTGTAAGTACTCAGGGTTTTTATTTTGGCTATATTGAAATGACATCTGTCCTAAAATGTTACACTGCTAAACTGCTGCTGGCAAATGATTTTGCCCTTGTTACACTGCTGTTGGCAAATGATTCTGTCTTTGTTACACTGCTATTGGCAAATGATTCTGCCCATGTTACACTGCTGTTGGCAAATGATTCTGCCCATGTTACACTGCTGTTGGCAAATGATTTTGCACTTGTTATCCTGCTGTTGGCAAATGATTCTGCCCTTGTTACACTGCTGTTGGCAAATGATTCTGCCCTTGTTACCCTGCTGCTGGCAAATGATTCTGCCTTAGCAACCAGGACAGATCATGATTGGCTGGCACTACTGTGCAGATTAATCATCATATTTGTACACCTGTGAAGTGTAATCATTATCTTCTATAATGACTAGTCCTCCCAGAACACCACTTTAAACAATAAACGGTTCTTTCCAACATGAAAGATGGACAGAAACAAGTAAACTACAGTTAGTTGTTACAAAGCTTTTTCACTGATAAACAGTACAGGCCTGCTGAAAGAACAGCCTTTACCCTGATCCGAAACAGAATACTCTATGCCAGAAACACTTCTTTTTCAAAGAGATGAAGCCAAATAAGTCAATCAAATGTGCAATATGGATATGTCATCAAGTTCTATCTTCTGAAGGAGGAAGGCATAGAACTGCATAACTGATTATGTAATCAACAGTGTCTGTCTGAAGATTGCCTGTGTCTAATATTTGAGTAAAAGCCTCATTAGACCTGGCATATCTTGTTAAATCAGAGTCTGTATGTCTCATCTGAAACTGACAGCGATATTTTAGGCTCTTTCTGGTAACACTCAAATGGAAATGGCAAATGGAACATTGCTTCTTCAAATCAAGACAATCTGAACTGACCATAAAATGATATTGTTGACTGGAGTAATCTGGAAGCCATCATGTCATTGTTAAATCAGTTTCAAATGACTTCCTCAAGATCATGGTCAAAATTTTGATAGTCAATGCAAGAACTTAGGTTCTCATCCACAAAAAAAAAAAGCTAACACAAAATAGTAATTCTCTCATGGACGGACCTTGATAAAATCCTATCCAAATCAATCAAATTAAAATCAATGCAAGAGGTTGAGAAGCCTGTTTTGGCACTGATGTGGAGATGCTTCCATTTCACATTTTTGGTAAAAACACCTCTAGGTTATGGTTAGAGTCAAACTGAGCAGTCATTTCTCAAACAATAATGTGAAATGAAATATCTCCTAAAAAATCTGGTTGTCATTGAATAATTTTAACTTCCTCCAGTCAATGAAACTCTATGATTAAGCCATTGTGATTTACAAAAGTGATGGCGTCTGGCTAGACATTGGCAAGGTAACAACAGTTTATGAACTGTTCTTGAATGTTTCAAAACAGTTATAGAATAAGTTCTAGAACAGTTCAAGAACATCGCAGTTTTTGAATTTGAGGACTCGGGACAAATGTTCTTGAATTGCTCAAAAACAGTTCTGCAAAAGTTCTAGAATAGTTCATGATCATGAAATGTCCGTTCTGTCCTCCACCAAATATAAAACATTGGATAATGAAGTGATTTAACTGCTTTTGTCAATCATATAGCCCTGTTTAAGCTCCATGAAACTTTCTAATGTTTCGGCCAAAGAAAAAATATACATAGCTCTTAAGCTTTGTCCACAAACTATCTTAGAATTTTCTACAATATTTATGCAACAAGCAAATAAAAAAAGACCATTAATTAGTCCCCTTTCTGTATTTTAATTGTTTTATGGGTGGAAATTAATTTTGATGACATTATATACTGAATGCATCTAATAAGAATTCAGCCATAAGTTGAGTAACAAGTTTTAGAACAGTTAGGTAGCAATTGTTTCATTGCATACAGTAACCTTGTGATTGACATTTAGGTGTGTTTAAATTTTGCATCTAAATGTATATACAGTTTGATAAAACATTACTGTGCAATAATCTATGATCTAACATCACATTTTTTAAAGACTACCAACAAATTTGATTGTAAAAGAACTGTGTACATGTATGACAAACTGCCTAATTTTGTGGACAGTTCAAACTTTTATTTCTTTGTCCTTGTCATAAAGATAATTTATTTGAGGAATTATCTAGTTGAATCTGACCTCAACTTTTGAGTGAGTGCACATAAAATATCAGTTTTCTCACATCAAAAATATATCCCTAGACTTAAGTCAACTTTTGTCAGACTATAACTTGCTTTTGTAACACTTTTTTTTTTCTTTCTATCTGCAATCCAATATGGACATCACTGACTGTCTGAAAGATACCATGTTATGAGAGATGAAGTGGAAGCACAACAAATGGGCGGTCAGTCAAACAATAGAGAACTGACAGACAATAATTATCATTCTTTTCCGAGCCCAAAAAATATGACAAAACAAAACACACAGAGAAAAGTCTGAGCCCCTTTGTCACATGACTTCATGTCAGCTCTGTTTGGCAGTCACCTGTCTTAAGTTAAGTAGCCAAGACTCGTGTATTGCAACTGACAATTTTCATTTACAAGAGCTGTCCATAAGACAGCACGCTCGACTATTGTGGGTGTTTGCTAATAAAACAAAACTTTTATCAGTATAATAGCAAAACAAAATTCTGCTAACTATTAAGTATAAACTAGGAAAGTTGAATCATAAAAAAAGTCAAAATCTATAACTATTGATTTAATTTTCACGAAGGTTAATTGTTTGATACAAAATTTACCCTGAACACTATTGCAAGGTTTGATATAACTACCATAAGTGGTTACTGTGATATGTGCATGATAGTACCTTGCATGCAAAACTTTACCAAATTTTCAAAGTCAAACAAGGGCCATAATTTGCACTAAATGATTTCAAGAGTTATCTGCCTTGATTGTATGACACCCCTAAAGACATGAACAAAGTTTCAAGTCAATATCATAAGTGATTACTGAGATATGTGCATGATAGTACCTAGCAGGCAAAACTTTAACAAATTTTCAAAGTCAAACAAGGGCCATAATTTGTACTAAATGTTTTCAAGTGTTATCTGCCTTGATTGTATGACACCCTAAAGACATGAACAAAGTTTCAAGTCAATATCATAAGTGGTTACTGAGATATGTGCATGATAGTACCTAGCAGGCAAAACTTTAACCAAATTTTCAAAGTCAAACAAGGGCCATAATTTGTACTAAATTTTTCAAGAGTTATCTGCCTTGATTGTATGACACCCCTAAAGACATGAACAAAGTTTCAAGTCAATATCATAAGTGATTACTGAGATATGTGCATGATAGTACCTTGCAGGCAAAACTTTAACCAAATTTTCAAAGTCAAACAAGGGCCATAATTTGTACTAAATGTTTTCAAGTGTTATCTGCCTTGATTGTATGACACCCTACAGACATGAACAAAGTTTCAAGTCAATATCATAAGTGGTTACTGAGATATGTGCATGATAGTACCTAGCAGGCAAAACTTTAACCAAATTTTCAAAGTCAAACAAGGGCCATAATTTGTACTAAATGTTTTCAAGAGTTATCTGCCTTGATTGTATGACACCCCTAAAGACATGAACAAAGTTTCAAGTCAATATCATAAGTGGTTACTGAGATATGTGCATGATAGTACCTAGCAGGCAAAACTTTACCAAATTTTCAAAGTCAAACAAGGGCCATAATTTGTACTAAATGTTTTCAAGAGTTATCTGCCTTGATTGTATGACACCCCTAAAGACATGAACAAAGTTTCAAGTCAATATCATAAGTGGTTACTGAGATATGTGCATGATAGTACCTAGCAGGCAAAACTTTAACCAAATTTCAAAGTCAAACAAGGGCCATAATTTGTACTAAATTTTTCAAGAGTTATCTGCCTTGATTGTATGACACCCCTAAAGACATGAACAAAGTTTCAAGTCAATATCATAAGTGGTAACTGAGATATGTGTATGATAGTACTTAGCAGGCAAAACTTTAACCAAAGAAGCGCCAACGCCGCCGCCGCCGCCCTTGACGGCCGACGCCACGCGCAAAGTGACTGTAATAGCTCTCCATATTCTCCGAATAGTCGAGCTAAAAATTCACCTGTATGAAGCAACCAATTTTGCTGCATTTCTTCCATGGCTGCTTAGTTAAATACAGGGTTGGCTGTAGTTCTATTGTAAAGGCATCAAAAGTAAGTTAATAGAGCAGCTGCAGCTGTTGTTATAGAAGAAAAAGAAAGTCGCCGCTAGTTAGAATTTCAAACACTGTACTGCTAATACTGTATGCTACTGTCTCCATTATGGCCCGGAGTCATCCATCTGGATCAATATTATCTTGTTTGGTCACAAATAGCTGAATACAGCATCTACCTCCTTACTTATAAAGTACCATAAAGGTCTCCTTATTTGGAATATTGAGGCTAAATAGTGAAACAAAATTTGTGTTAAATCTTGTACTGTTATTTAGCAGCTGGCAACTAACAACAGGTAACCTTGATCACACCAAATAATATAATTGTCACTAAATATAACCACGATTACACAAATATCAGCTTAATATATAGAACTTCCAGAGAAGTTAAATCTAGACCAGAACATTTACTTCTTTTAAATATTTCACTTAATAGCAAATGAGCTGTTTACTCAACAGATTATTTCCACTAAGATCAGTGCTCGGTTTTCGAATAAAGCGTTTTAGCAATGGCAGGAAGTGTTGTGCTTGAAGTGGGGAGAAAGTTGGTTGAACAAAGCACTGATGCAAAGAAATGCTGGATGCGTAACACTGTCCTACATTTCACGACTGTCAAAACACTCGATCTCCACAATAATTCTAAAAATCAAACAAATGTCTGTTACGAGATGGCTCTTCTTGTTTTATGTTACAAGCTGCAAAAACTCTTTCTATATGTGGCTGCAAGTCCAGACTATTATCTACATACATCAACATAAGCAATCTGATCACTTCTATAACAGAACAATTAATTTCTTCTGTCTGAATATCATACTTCATTCTAGCCTGATTTATTTGAATTTCTGTCCCCCAGGCAGACACTATTTACTTCTATTACATACATAGGAGCTTCAGCAGCATCCAGACATAATGAGATAAAATGACTGCAAAATAAAAAACCTTGTATTTGATTACAGCTCCATTTCTTCCCTTTTCCTGGAAAACTGCAACCGAGTAAAGTTATATAACCATATAGTAACTAATGTAGGTCAGAAGGGTGATACACTTACTGTTCATTCAAAGGGGAATATAATTAATGCTTTGATGAATACCTTACAAGTATTCTTAACCTTGACTCCGCTGTCTGCGAATTTGCAACCAGTGCAGATCATGGACAGTCTGCACATTTAAGTCAGGGAGTCACTCTCGCTTGTGCAAAATGTGTGCAAAAATGTCAAAAATGGCCCAAAGTTCTGATAGGTAAGGGCTATATTGAAGTATTTTTGTCACCAAACATGCAATATTGTTGTCAAATGTTTGCTTTTATATAACAATTGGCGACACTGGTCAGTGACAGAACTCTGCACCCGTGACGTCTGATCATGGTCTGCACTAGTCGCTATCAAGTAAGTAAATTTTCAGTGGAAACCCCTTTGGAAGATAATAATTAAAAGTTACTGTCTGATT
Organism: Saxidomus purpurata; assembly: GCA_022818135.1. NCBI lineage: Eukaryota > Metazoa > Mollusca > Bivalvia > Venerida > Veneridae > Saxidomus > Saxidomus purpurata. The sequence goes on along the minus strand of JAFMSR010001955.1, from coordinate 9,774 downwards.
CGAGAGAATACAGAATGCAATAATACCGAATTTTCGTGGAATTTATGACTGTCAACTTGTTGTACTAAAATTTCTTACTTGTACTGTATAATCTGAAAACTAGGAACAACAAGCGGGCCAAGATTGCCCTAAGGGGGGGAGAGGGAGGAAAGAGAAAAAGGGGGGGGGGGGGGGGAAGCCCACCCGGAGACAAAAAAAAAAAAAAGGGGGCAAAAAGCCCAAAACCGCCCACCTGAGACCACAGAAAACAAGGCTCACCTGAGACCTACTATGACAATTCAACCCTAAATTTAAGAGATTTATCAAAAATACAAACATTCTGTCTGACCTTAACAAGACAAACATTCTGTCTGACCTTAACAAGACAAACATTCTGTCTGACCTTAACAAGACAAACATTCTGTCTGACCTTAACAAGACAAACCTTTTGACGGTGTTTTATTGGGAATTTTTTACCTCAGATGATCCATATTCAAACTTGATCTAGATTGCATTAAGATAATCATTCTGACCAAGTTTCATTAATATTCAATGAAAATGCGAACTCAATGCATACACAAGCTTTTTCTAAGATTTGACCCTTTGACCTAGTTTTTGACCCTAGATGACCTACATGCAAACTCAATATAGAATACATCAAGATATTCATTCTGACAAAGTTTCATGAAGATCCAATGAAAAATGCATACACAAAGTTTTTATATGATTTGTCCCTGTGACCTTGTTTTTTAGCCCAGATGACCCATATTCAAACTTGGCCTAGATTTCATCAAGGCAAACATACTGACCAAGTTTCATGAAGATCCAATGAAAAATGCAACCTCCATTGCATACACAAGGTTTTTCTATGATTTGACCCAATGACCTAGCTTTTGAGCCTCAATGACCCATATTCCAACTCTATCTAGATTACATAAAGGCAATCACTAAGTTTCATGAAGATCTAATGAAAAATGCAACCTCTATTGACCTAGTTTTTTACCTCAGATTACCCATTACAAACTCAATATAGAATTCATCAAGATATTCATTCTGACCAAGTTTCATAAAGATCCAGTGAAAAATGCAACCTTTATTGCATACACTGTAGATTTATCTATGATTTGACCATGCTACCTAGTTTTGATGCCAGATAACTCATATTTGAACTGAACCGAGACTTTATCAAGCTATTCATTCTGACCAAGTTTCATTAAGATCCAGTGAAAATTGCAGCCTGTATTGCATACACGAGGTTAAGTTTGGACACACAACAGACAGACGGCCTACACAAGGCGATTACAATATCTCACCTCCATGCTCAGGAGAGCTAAAAATCATGTCATGATGACAATCCCTTAGGAAATACAAAAAAAATTAAATTGTTCTCTCAAGAGAAATTATTCCAATCTCAGATTCAAATACCGAGCTGCAATCAGGAGAAAAAAAGTCAGTCTGAAAAATTACATAAAGTGAGTTATTACTGAAGAAGAGTCTCCTTTTCCTGTTAGACTTGCTTGAATAATTTTGAATATTCATCAAGGTTTGTATGACAGACATTGTATCTCATTATATGCTTTCAGAAACACCCTATTTGCATTAGGGTATGGACATACAATCTGTGCCCAACTTCTTGGAATTGTGCAAATTTGAACAAAACACTTCTAAACAATGCTTATCTTCTTTTCCTGGAAATCCTCAAACAGAAATTCAAGTCATGTCTTAATTTACAATACATCACAGAGAACTAAAGTGGAACGTTTTCCGGCAAACAACAAAACTATTTTATAACACCAAAATTGATTTTCCTGCTGTTTGCTATTGGCCAAAATGTGGTCGATTGTAAAGTCTTTCTGTAAGAAATCTGGCTGAATCTGAATTAGTTAATTTCAAGGCATGATAAATATTCAGACATTTAGAACTTGAGACTATAATATACACCCATACGACTGCTTCTGCGACTTAACAGTGCAGTTAGACCATGTCACTGGTCTCGACTGTTTGATCTTTAATGTCAGAAAGTATCCACTGGTGCTTCGCACAGTGACTGAGGGTTGATCGTGAAACTATTGTATCTGCTTCTATTTTTATATGCAGATACAATAGTTTCGCGATCAACTCTCAGGATTCAAATTAAAAGACAAAAAAGTCTGTGTTAGAAATGTAGCATGGTCAGAATTCATGAAGACTGCGGACCTTTCTGTACACACTTTGTGGACCTCCACCGGTGTGCACAACCCTAGGTGTGAAGCTACCTAGTGTTAATTTCCACTTGTGCAAAGGTCCCATGGTACGAATCTCCCTTGAGGACTCGTTAGACATTGTAGACCAAGTCAGGTGAAAAAACAGTCAGGGGAAAGGGGAAGAAAGCTATTTTAGAGCATTTAAATTTCTGTAGTATTTAATTCTCAGAACACACCCATAGAACTTTCCTGTAAACTTACAAAACTTGAGTTTTCCCAAGTTATGACACAACTGGTTCAGTATGCGCTAAGTAAAAATTCTTTCACAGTAATTAATTCTAAATGATAGAAGAAAAAATCTTCTTTATTTATAATTTTCATGAGATACTGTTGTCAGCTGCTTTATCCTTAGATGTGGACACAAGAGAATCATAATATAACGTTAATTGCGTGACATTAATTGCGTGACGGCAAGGATCAGCATCATTTACTTTTACTAATATGGAAATAAACTGCAAGACGTCACGATCAATTAAAATTCCACCTACACTCACTGTGAAACATGTACAACAAGGCCTGCTTTAATTTTACGACCCAGTATACTTTACACTGCATCCAGTAATTATGGTCAATTGATGTTGTGATGTGCCTCATAAAATGTGAACAAGATCAAGGAGTGCAGTTTCATAAAAACATCCCTGTTGTGTATTAAAGTACAATGTATTTGTCGATTCAACCCGATAATTAGATGACTCTGCACAGGAAATGTTGTTTCCATTGGACTTATTTTTGTTGAAAGTTACCCACAGGTTAGCATTTAACTATCTTCATGCAATAAATCATTAATGATAGAAGCATAACATAAAAAATTGTAGCAAAGTAGCATTTTAGTTTTTGACATCTTCTGTCAACTGGAATTTTCCATCTTTTTATTTGGATATGACCATCAGTTCAAGTTTAAAGGAGTTCTGAATGAAAAATTACTGACTGAATAACTAACTGCACTATTTAGTCCATAGCAGACACATTTGTCACCAACAGGGTAAAGGCTACTCAACTCTTTACATTCTTGTAACTACTGACATGCAAACTTGTACCAACATTGGCATATAGGACAGTCTACAACAGGTTAAACAAAAACAGGCTTTACTAACTAGTTGTACACTATGCTACCATAGGTATTCACAGCCAAAAAAAACAAATAACAAATCAAACATAGTTCAAGGTGAATGTGATTATCGCTAAGCCATGTAACTTCAGATATAAGACACTCAAAGGTGTGTGGTGGCCGAGTGGTTAACACTCTGAACTACCAATCCGTAGGTCCCTGGATCGATTCTCTGCCGGGGCACTGGATATTTCAGAAACCCTTGTCAGTGTTTCCCACCTATCTGAGATGAACTGGTTAGAAACCTGGAGGTAGTCTCGCGTGTATCGGTGCTATACACTGGGCATGTAAAAGAACCAAGGGGTCTATTCGTAAAAAAGCTAGGGTCTGGTACCCGGATTCCCTTGTATCTGCTTCTGTCTCTAAAATAAAGGACCACAATGGAAATAAGAGCTTGCTCTTTATTGTGTTATCCTTGGTACTTTGTACTGAAAAAAATATATACAAATACAAAGGTCTTATACTAGTATTTATAAAATTGATATTAAAGTGACATTATGCGCATCTTACTGCACATAGTGTATTTTTGGTGACCTTTTTATTAAAGCAATTTTCGGTTGCTGAACATTTAAATGTGTTAAACTAATGATAATGCCGCATTAGTATTTGAAGTTGGTGCTTTAGAAATAAAAAAAATGGACTGATGAAATATAATCCCTTTCTTGGCAGTGATCTCCCTTGTGTTATTAGTGTTGTTGCCGGTAGAGATTTCGGCTGTGGAAGGGAAGCAACTCCTGCATGCAGTTGTTTATTTCTTAAATTGACTCTCCCAGTCAAAATAGGAAAATGAATATTTGGAAAGTGATTATTTTGTATTGGTAGCAGGAAGAGTTTGTCGTATTGGGTTAAAAGCTATTATTTCCTCAACCCTTTGTATACACACCTATTTCAGCTTGATTTTTACTTGAAAAAAATGTGCATAATTCCACTTTAATAAACATCTCTTTCTAATGGCAATGTTTCAGCACAATTATTCTTCTTTACAGCTTTTTTAAAAATATTCAACATTTATTCATTTCTTTTAAATTTTTCCCAGAATGTATTTACTTTTTCAAGTTTTTGTCAGAAACATCCCACCTGAAACAGTGTACTGTATTTAGCAGGGTTAGATTGGTTAAAGAACTTGTAGTACTCTGGTAAATCCCACTGTGGGGTGATTGCATGACAAATTCTCTTTCAGATGTTATCACAAAATTTCACTTTAGATCGCAGGTGACAATGTGTGTTATTAAATAACATCTTGTCGTTTCATGTGATTCATGTTAACGACTGCAGGCCCACTATAACATTGATTGTTACACCAAGAAAATAAGGTACTAATTGGCTTCTGTCTGGTGATAAATTTACTCCGAATATATAGCGAAAGCATTGTTCGTCTTCCAATGTCAAATTGCCATATTTCTGTGTTTATTCCTTTGTTGTAAATTTCATAGAATAACTAAAACCCGTTCTGTGTTTAACATATTATACCCAATAACTTTAAAAATGCAACCTTATTTATAATTAGTCACTGATTTTGTGCAGTGGATTTATCTCATCTTATGCAAAATTGTTGACAATAATTAATGAGATTTTGCTTGAATTTTGTTCCTTGTTGAAAATGAAATATGCCTTTTTATAATTCATAAGAATGTCTAGTGTAATTTTCCAGTTTAAGATATAAAATAAGTAATTTTCGGTTTCCATGAATTATCCAGAAAAAGATCATTTTCTCTCACTTTTCTACACCTGTGCGAGCCCTGCTAACATTTGCATAAAGTACGATTCCCAAAATAAATACTGGCTGGAAAGAAGGACATACAAATGGATTGACAAGAAGACAATCTACATACCCCACCCTGCAGAAAGAACAATTACTTTACTCCAACAGTCATTAAAGTGTATCATCTTCAATTTCCATACAGAATTTACATGAAGCACTTTTTGAATTTCACAAAACATTCAAAAGAATATCCCCCATGTGTGACAGTAATTCACAGTGACACCTTGTTTTTCTTGAAAAGCCGTTAGCAGTCAAAAACTGATGTATGAGAAACTAAATAAAACGTGAAATTTTATATGATGTATCGCCTTTGTGCTAAAACTCAATCACCTTGTGCACATGCTGCCTTTTCTGCACCATAAGTTTTATCACATCGCTGTAACAATGGGAACCATGTGCGTATGTTTCCTTTGTAGGACAGGAGTTTCCCCCTGTGTCATTTTTATTATCGATGCCATATGAGGTCACTTGCTCCCAGACAGTATAAGAACAAGCCAAGACTACAAACATTAGCAAACTATCTGTTCCAATTCTGGTTACTTCCTCTCATTTCATTTTTATTTATAAATTTTTACTGGACTCATCTAGTACTGTGCCAAATAAAGGCAACAAAGGGAATTATTCATACATTATTTTGCCTGTAAAATAAATTAACAAAGGTAGATGTAGATCAGACAATCATTATTTCACAAAATATAATTGACACAGGGAGATAATTTATACATCATTTTATGTATCTTTTTGGGACGGTTGTCCACAGACAGCCGACCCAGAGTGAACAAACTAGACCATTAATAGTATAAACAGATTTTGAGATACGAGATTCCTAAAACACATGCAACTCCGCCGAAAGAAGTAATAATTTGAAGCGAAGTAATTTCTTTGTCAAACAGATCATGTGCTGTATATCATGTGATGAAACTATTTTTACGACGGTAGTCATGTTTCCGCAAGAGGGCATTTTCTGTGTTTTTGACGCAGTCAATTTATAAATGACGCAACAGAAAAAGCAAAGAGTGTTTCCTGTGACGCAATTAAAATGTGTATGCCCAAATTACTACAAAACTAACCATTTAAAAACCTATCAAAATGACGCCTAAATGCAAGACAATTTGTTTACAAAAATGCTTCCGGTGTAGGATATGTCTAATTTTGACCCTATTCCGTCGTCGTTGGCGTCTCATTTCGGATCGATAGGCATTTTTGTTATGTTGAATATTTGTGTGTATTCAGGTTTCATGGTGTCATAGACGCTTAACAAGAGATGGCCTGACGAACTTTAACAGAAAAAACAAAAATGTCTGAGTGTTTTTTAAATGATCATTTTGTTCTAATTTCAATCAGACTGCCAGTCTGTAGACAAGGTTCAGGCTTTGATTATCATTCTGAAAAGGGATAATTACATTTGTGCTGAAAATTTACTTTTGCAAGAGTTATGTTTTTTCATGTTCTGCATTGTAGGCCCTTGTTGCTATATGTTTTGATTTTATCTTAAATTTGAGGTCAATCAGTTGTTTAGTACAAATGGAGGGACAGACAATCCAACAAGGTGGTACTAATTTAAGGCTTTGCTATTGTTGTCTCTGTTGGTCTTTCGATTTTAGTCATATAAATGGATTTACAGCCTAGTGTCTTATAATACCTCATTAAAGCTTATAATGAAAGAGTTAGCATGACAGTACATCTAAGAAGGATGCCTATAGGTCAAAATTAGGGTCATAACCACACCTCATATTATAACAATTACTTTAGAACTATAGACTGACTTTGTAACTTGAGCTATGACCTTTATATTTTCCTTGCTTTTTACAGTAATGTTGTTTTACAATAAGTTAAAAGTACATTCGCGGCTCTGTGCTCGAAATCAGACTATAATTTTTTCTGGGAACAGATCTAGGTCATCATATTATGCAAGAGTCACGTTACATCTCAAGTACCAGTATTGTCTGCAGTAAAACTATGGAAAATCTGATCAGGCATACTTAATTGACTTTAATTATTGTTGTTTTAATAACCTGTCATTCAACACTACACTGATTTCATGAGGTCTTATAACATAATCATAAGCAGACAAGTGGAAATTGATATTGCCCGAGGAAGTCATTTCTATATGGACAATTAAGCTGTCCCAAAGGAGTCATACCAGGGTCATCTCTCAAGTCAAAAATTCAATAAGTCAATATATATTAAAGCACCCTGATCATGCTGAATTAGCTTGGAAAGAATGATGAATTTACTGATACACTGATGATAGTTCTGTGTTCTTATATTTCCTCTAAAACAATGTTGTTGTATGCCTTTCCTTCACATTTATGTTGTTTCTTCGTGATAAAGTGTTAATGTCGTTTCTTAACGATAAAGTGTAACTGTCATTTCTTCACAACAAAGTGTAATTGTCGTTTCTTCATGACAAAGTGCAATTGTCCTTTCTTCACGACAAAGTGTAATTGTCATTTCTTCATGATAAAGTGTAATTTGTCGTTTCTTCATGATAAAGTGTAATTGTTGTTTCTCCATGATAAAGTGTAATTGTCGTTTCTTCTTCATGACAAAGTGTAATTGTCATTTCTTCACGATAAAGTATAATTGTCGTTTCTTCACGATAAAGTGTAATTGTCGTTTCTTCATGATAAAGTGTAATTGTCATTTCTTCATGATAAAGTGTAATTGTCATTTCTTCATGATAAAGTGTAATTGTCGTTTCTTCATGATAAAGTGTAATTGTCGTTTCTTCATGATAAAGTGTAATTGTCGTTTCTTCATGATAAAGTGTAATTGTCATTTCTTCATGATAAAATGTAATTGTCGTTTCTTCATGATAAAGTGTAATTGTTGTTTCTTCATGATAAAGTGTAATTGTCGTTTCTCATGATAAAGTGTAATTGTTGTTTCTCCATGATAAAGTGTTATTGTCGTTTCTTCTTCATGACAAAGTGTAATTGTCCTTTCTTCACGACAAAGAGTAATTGTCATTTCTTCACGATAAAGTGTAATTGTCGTTTCTTCATGATAAAGTGTAATTGTCATTTCTTCATGATAAAGTGTAATTGTCGTTTCTTCATGATAAAGTGTAATTGTCATTTCTTCATGATAAAGTGTAATTTGTCGTTTCTTCATGATAAAGTGTAATTTGTCGTTTCTTCATGATAAAGTGTAATTGTTGTTTCTTCATGATAAAGTGTAATTTGTCATTTCTTCATGATAAAGTGTAATTGTCGTTTCTCCATGATAAAGTGTTATTGTCGTTTCTTCTTCATGACAAAGTGTAATTGTCCTTTCTTCATGATAAAGTGTAATTTGTAGTTTCTTCATGATAAAGTGTAATTGTCGTTTCTTCATGATAAAGTGTAATTGTTGTTTCTTCATGATAAAGTGTAATTTGTCGTTTCTTCATGATAAAGTGTAATTGTCGTTTCTTCATGATAAAGTGTAATTGTTGTTTCTTCATGATAAAGTGTAATTTGTTGTTTCTTCATGATAAAGTGTAATTGTCATTTCTTCATGATAAAGTGTGATTGTTATCAAAGAGGGCTGTATCAAGTTTTGCAGTATTATGAAATTATGAAACATCCTTATGTTAAGGTCATAATGATTGCGCAACATTATTTGAATGTAGACATTAATTCATACAGTAGATAACAAATTGTAGACCGATACAATTATGCTCAAACCTAAAAATTCCTAAATCTGATCAGTCTGCTGAAGCTCTAAAGGAAGACCACAGTTTTGGCGTTATTTACAGTGGCGTTATTTACAGTTTTGGCGTTACTTACAGTTCTGGCAATATTTACAGTTCTGGCCAAGTCAGTTTTTCAAATATTTCAGGCACATAAAAGCCAATACAAATTGTTGAACAGAAGGCACTGAACACAAAGAAGACACTAAATGAATTAAGAACTGAAAATAAACTGATTTTCTTATCAGAAAATCAAGAAAAAACCCCAGAAAATCAAGAAAAAAAAGAGAGTAAAATGCGGCCAATCATACAATGTAATCAGACATGATTTGGACTGAATTAAAATATCATTACCCACAGTCTCCAATCCTTTCCTTGGACAAAACCCATTTCTGTACCAATTTTCTCTCTAATAAGCCATCAACCTACTATATATGATTTGTAAAACAGTGAACTGGAAAAGAGCAATAAAGTTCACAAAATGTCTTATTTAACCTGTAATAACATCCGACAGGAAAATGAGAGAAAGGGAGGCAATTCAAACATTTTCAAACGATCACTTTGACCTTGATCATTGAAAAAGTATGTGTGTTATCTACTTAAAAGTAACTGGAATATTGTAAGGAATACATTAGTCCAATATACTGATTTAAAGCTTTTGTTTACAGGACAAGGTCTTGACCTTTTTATATAAAGGGAGATAATTTAAAATTTTGGCAAGGAACACTTCTGGGTCTTTGATATCACAAATCCAATCATAGTCCTCTATCTATTGTATGCAATTTAAATAAATTCCCTTCAGCACCCTACCCTTAATGCCCTCTTTCCTTGTATGCAGTTAAAAATTAAATAGATGCTATTCAATACTTGCTGAGTCATGCCCGGGACAAAAAAACAAGTAATCTACTATTTCTAATACTATAGTAACCACAAGTTTTGTCCCACTATACACAAACCAAGTTTCATTTGACTAGCATATTTTGTTCTTGAGAAATGGCATGATCCA
>JAFMSR010001954.1:0-24939 GCA_022818135.1 Saxidomus purpurata | reverse complement strand
ATATACATTGCATGTTGACTAGCTGTAAAGTGTCGCACATGTGCAGCTAAATGTATGTTGGGACATCAACATTCAAACACATGCCGTAACAGGAATTTCTGTTGAATAATGACAAAAAAGAATAGGTGTTAACAATGATCGATTGATTATTCTATCTATAATTTAACACGCATGAATACTGTATATGTCAGTTTACAATCTACATTGTATTTAGAATATATGAGTACATCCTCTGTTGTGAACGGGCTGGGATCGCTCCTCTATGAGCATAAGTAATGGTTTTTCGGATGAGACCTTGAATTCTGAGGTCCTGATACTATATATTGGGAATATAACAAAAACACAATACTTGCTGTATTTTTCTCTATCCTACGAAGCATCTTCTTTAGGCGTTGGACATGGTATGGATTATCCGGTAACAATGATAAAGCACTAAGAAAGGATTCGAAGTTTATGCCAAAAAGAAAAAAACAAGTAACCAAACACTAATTATATAGTGTTTTATAATTATAAGTATAGAATTATAAGTATACAGTACTTTCTTTTACAGAAATAATTATGCAAATGAGTTAATTCTACACTTATTTCGTACTAATACAGTGCCACAATAAATCAAAGCGCTGTGAGCGCTGAAGGCCTGAGGGCTATAGGTTAACTCCCCGAAAAACAACTTTTCACCTACGTGTTCTGCGTTGAATCTTACCTAAAGCGCGGGTCGAAATGTGCAGAGGACGAAATTCAATATATGACACAGAATGAATGATTCACAAATATATGGGTGACAGGGAACTTTGTTTTATTATGAAATGTATGTTAAATGAAAAATAATCACATAGTCAACATTATAACATGTTTAAGCCAGTACAAATAATTCGATCTGCGCTTTGTACAACTTCAAGCGATATGATCTGATGATGTGGATCGAAAATTATTGTGTACCAATGACAAGACCTTGAAACAGAAATAAACAAAGCAATACCAGCAATGAAATATAAATACAGTACTGTACAATGTGTATAACAGAGAAAACCAAAAATGATTCTGGGTTACCTTGTAGTTGTAATCAGTGAAACCGTTCATTGGGCCTCGACATGCAGCGTCCTCGATAAATGGCGGGTGAATTTGATCACGTTAGTTCCTACGTAAATTATATCTTTTTTTAGAGACATTTATTTTTAGGTAAATATATATGTAATCGTTCGTAAATAACAAAGTTGTCAATGAAATAACATCGGAAATTTGAAAATCAAACTACAAACTCTTATATCGAGCTTCGTACGTTTTCGTAAATTTCCGTAAATATCCGTACTTTTCCGTGATATGCATATGATTATCTTCCGTAATCAGCTAACAGCGCATTAATTTCTAAAACAGAAAAAAATGTGTAATGCAGCCCGTAAGCTATATACCTTCCTGCAGTCGTTTGAAGTTTTATGTACTATTTTTATTTGTAACATGTTCTTATCATATGCGGCATTCAAACAGAAGATTGATCTGGTCTGTCTTGCACTACTTTCGCATAGCGCATGTTTACAGTTGTTATTCGCACATAGCACGGCTAAAATTCTTGCAGGGTTTGAAATGTGGTATACTAACTTAGGCCTTGGGGACTTTCAGTCCCCAGGCCAAAAACCAATAATATACAAGTGTACTGATAAACTGTCCGCCTCTAAAAATGATTGAAATACGGTTAAAATACTACTACAACAAGGGGTTACATAGACGTCTAGAGGCTGTTAACAAAATTATATCTACCTGCAACTGTACAATCAGACGTATTCCTGGGATTGGAGGGGTCAAAGTTCGAATCTCGCTTTCGTCACTGTGGCGTTTCCTTCGGTAAGCTTTTAGCGGATTTAACGGTAGAGCTATCTCCATAAAGAATAAATAACACTTATACATTGTAATATATCGGTAAAACATAACAATCTCTTCTGTAGACGCGAGCATGGTAATTGAACCATCTTACTGGCTGACGTCCTTGTTGAAGGAGATGCGTTTTGGCACTAGGGTTTCCTGCACATGTAAAAGTTGAGTTAAAGTATGTCTATGTACATTCAAGTCTCATTGGTCGCTTTTACGGTTTAACCTTTCTAACTTTGAATGGACTTGCGCATCAAGCAATTCGGACAGAACCTTTTTTTCTGAAAGAGGTGTTCACTGATAATTTACGTAGTAAATACATGTAATATACATAATAAGACTGCATGTATGTACAAATCATGATCATGCTCTGCACTGATTGTAAAGGCAGATGCTAAATCAGTTGCTGCCAGCAGGGTAACGATTCACCAGATTCAGACCCAACCCAGTGGTCATTAATGCTTGAAGGGAGATGTCGGGGTTCGCTTAATCAATTACAATGAGACGTTCAATTATGCCTACATCTTATATAACCGATATCCCATGTGTAACACTAATTGTGTGGGTCTTTTTAATTGGAGTGGTTCAAAAGAATGATTCATGACATGAATATTGGGCATTTCTCTTATATTATTGAACTAAACAGACTTAAAAGGATGCCGAAAACCATTGAATATGATATTAAAAGGGTCTTCTCTTACATCAATATGCTCGAGTGGTCCGAATAGAGTGTTGTGTCATATCATTTATTTTATTTCATATTTACGGATTATCGAATACTAGTAATTACCCCAACAGGACGATATGTTACGCAAATTATCAGGCTCCTGACTTGAAGGTCGAGGTCGAATTTAGGGTTCAAAATTATTATATACAGTAGGGTTATAAAATATTTCTTTTCTGGTTCCTAACTTTTTATCTTTTTATAAAGGCATTCTGAAATAACTAGGGATTACTTTTATTTACACTGTCCTGTGACTTTGGAACATGGTGGGGGTAAGAGTGAGGTTGGGTGCGCACCATAAACCGGTTTAAGCTCCCCAGTGGTGTTTTTGCCACTGACCGTTCCAAGGCGGTGCCCACTGTGTTCCTTTAATTGTTCGTTTTGTCCTCGTGTGTTTGCTTTGTATGCTAGTGTGTGTTGGTAGTGTATATGTGTGTGTGTACATGATTGTGTGCGTGTGTGTGTGTGTGTGTGTGTGTTGGTGGTGTGCACTTCTGGGTGCTGTGGGGTTCGTTTTGGGGAGGCTGCGTTTTTGGTACGTGGCATTCCCTGTTTGATATTATTTTTTTTTTTTTTTTACTATCACACTTGTCTTAAGCATTCAGTCAAGCCATGTTTCAAAAATGATCATTAAAGTGGATGATTGTTTAAAGCAGGTCTATTTAATATAGAAATTGTCACTTATGATACATTTGTGTTGACTGCTTAATGCAGGTGACTGTTTAATTGAAGTACCCAAATACAACAAGTTAAAATGGTTTTGGAGAATAATACATGGAATTTTCCACAAGACAATATGTGTAAATGTCACACACGTGGCTCAAACTTAGAAAACAAATTTATTGTTTAGAGTTATACTTTTTCATTAATACTGTATTATCAATAAACGCTTGAATTTATATTTTATTGGATAATTCATGGGCCCATCTACAAAACACTATAAAACGCGTTTGGCATGGTGCAAACTGTCTTACGATAAAATTTATCACGGTTTGGAAACGTTCTAAAGCAAAATGTTGTAATTCCACTGTGAACCAACAGGTACGTAAACAAGTCAACTTTCTAACGGAATGAATAAAATCGATTGATAAATTGATCGATCGATTCATTCACTCATTCATTTTAAAAGGTTCAAGTCTCATACCATTGATTTTTTTGCCTCTACAATTGTTTTGTCAGCATTTCAGGGTTAGGGTGAACGTTGCATTAATTAAAATATGTTTGCACGTGATGTCTCGGTATTGCTAGGGCCTAACGTAGGAAAGGCCAACTTTGGGATGAAAAATCAGTCAATTATCTGTGCTATTTTCTGAAATGAACTGAAATCGAAAATACAATAACCAGTTGTCAACTGATTATCAAAACAATTGCGATATATTATGTAATGAAATGCGGACACTGAAGTTGAATTTGGTATATAATCTATCTCTATTATCTGTGTATTTCACTAAATATCAAGATAACTCGGACCTTGCTCCTCTCTCCCGTGATTTCACTGTACCTGTCACTGCCTTTTTTGTCATCTGCTGGCTCATTGTTTGTACGTCCGTATGAACATATCTCTGTTGATATAGGACAAAACAACACTTTTATAATCTATTTCATATATTTCATAACTGTTTGGACAGGACACTTATAACAAACGTTGAAGTGAAAGTATTACTGTGGAAAGTGCAGCTGATTTTTAATGTCGTATTTTTATTAGGATTCTCGTCTTGGTGTAAAACAAAATTGCAGGCAAAGAGTGACTGAAAATATTTTCTGTGTATTAAAGTGACAAGATCTGAGCCCATTCATAGGAGGCAAGCAGAAATCTCAAGAAAAAATAAACAATGTTGACGTTAGAGTGTTTTCATACAAGAGAAGTGGGCTTCAGCATGAAGAAAATACTTCTTGGATGTTTTCTTACATTACAATTTTCCACTTTTATACTTGGTATGGATTTTATTTTCTTCTATTAAGCATTGTATTGTATCCTATATGATGTAAAATACGCGCATATCTATTCGGTTAAAAGTGCTTATAAGATCTATATAAGCTGGTATATATTATTTACATGTTTTAATGTTAAACTAGTTCATTTACTTGAAACTCGCCATTATATAATATATTTAATATATTTATATAATATAATATTAGATATTATTCAACAGACGGCTTTCAAAATACAATGTACAAAGATATAAGAACGCGCCCGAGTCAGAAGGGGGTTATTGCGGCTCGAACAAATCATATATATAAGTAAAATTTAATAAAAATGGTAAGGAACTGAGGTTTACTTCAGTATGAAGTTTGTATAGTACGTACTTTCGAGAGAATGGTTTGCAGGGCTCCGGTCATAATCTGGCACTGGATGTTGCTGCATTCAAGTCTTTAGTGTGACATTTTAAAGTACTACTCCATTTAGATTTTTTTCTTTCTTAAAGCCGATGTAGTTTTGCAATCATAAGCTAATTTTGTTTGACAGATGTCTTTAAAGTTTGCGCCTCACAAAAAACAGCGGTTTGATTGCACCCGATAAACGTGAAATATAACTCTTTTTTTCAATTTCATTAACTGGGTGTAATGGAAAAGGATATTCTAAAATATAATAATGTATGAATATAATTCAACCGTAAGAGAATTTATTTATTAATTTTAAAACGCATGCTTTCAGCTAACCACAATTCTGTGCTACTATTTCCTTTAATGTAAGCAAATAATTCCTTCGTTTAATGGTCCGAAAATCAAAATATACTTAAAAATTTGACGATTATAATGGTAAAGGTTGGGTGTATATTATATAAAATAGGATTACTTGCTGCCAGTGTATGATGTTGTTAACGTGGGTTCAGTTTCATCACAGACCTATATACATTTGTACACATGTGTGTATAGGTCCGTGATTTCATATAAGAAGATTCTTATTCGACCAGTACGTAGTAACGGCAAAATCTCGACGACAACACGTTTATCAGCCAGGCTCTCCTTGCACTTTATGACCCTGTACCTGACAGATACTTGTACAAGTTGTGATTATACAGCTGATTATTATATCTTGAGTAAACGTGTTGAAATTAACGTCGTGTTTTGACGATGAAGTAAGATAATTAACAACGGCGCCCACGCGGACCCAAGTGATTAATTTTTCAAATTCTAGGAAACTTGTAAACTTATCAATTAAATAAATTCACTCAGTTGAAAACTTGAATGATTCGATCGGGGTTATATCGTCTCATAATAACAATATTACAAAGAATTTATCAACGCTCTGCTCATGAACCCTATTGGTACTGTCAGTGGTAAAACTAACGCGGAGTTTCACACGAAGCCTCACGCTCGTTTATCCGGATCACCCTCGAGATTTCACAACAGGTTGTAGCTATGAAAAAGTCAGTTGTGTTTTACATAAATAAATGTGGAGATATCTCTGTTCATCTGTCCGTACGCCAGCTGATATCGCACTGATGTGTCTATACAAGATAACTTCTACTTGTGACAATGTATACATTTTATCACTTTCATTAGATAAACTTATCGAAACATTTGAAATGATTAGAATTGTTTATCTACATTTTAGCATACCTAAGTTATCTGTACGCCTATTCAAACATATTTTCGAAATGTATAATACATGTGTTGCATAAAGTTTATTAATAAACACGAAGGTGTGTTCATGTTTTCGTAAAGACCTAGCTAAACTTTCGGAATTCTACAAAGTCATCACAGACCTCGTGTATATTGACACAGGGTATGATAATATACGGACCCTGATTGACAACAATACCAATAAAAGAATTGCCCTTACTTCTAGCTGTTTCATAGAATCTGTCACGTGCATTTTTTTTCAATGATGTAGGTAGTGTCGTATTGCGTTGGCGCACTTTGCCTCACGGAAGTGTAGGCCTCTATAAGTGCTATATTACTATACAAATGTTCATAGAGGATAATAATTGGTTTTGGTGTAAGATCGCGGTATAATTTCACCTAATGGGCACCAAAAGTGATATTTGGCGCAGCCATTCGTGAAAGTAACTACTTTTGGTGTTCACGAGAGAAATTATCGTGATATGCCATCGATACCAACAACTTTTCTGTTTATTTTATGTCTCAAACTCTTTTACTTTTGTTGAGTTTGTTTCAATAAAATGTTGAAAATTGCGGGAAACGTCACCAGAAAGCATCGCAAACATGACGTCATTTTAACGACGCCATCGTCATATGGTTTCCGGCATTCTTTTCGCTCGGTTTATTTTTTGATGTTAACCCGGGGAAAAAACTGATAATTTCACTGTGTGGACGGTAAGTTTATCGGAATATAATCCACCGTACCAATGAAAACAAAAAATAATAAATGCTTAATATAGTACAATGAGATCCATCTCCCTACATACTTGGTCCTAACATATTAGGACCCAGCTAGATCTATGATTCTTGAAACACTGAAACCACTTTCCGTAATCAGGGATTCTTAAATAAATCTGTCATATTAAAACATTGTGATGTTGCACGAGATCAACGAAGATCTTTAATTTCTATAATTTGAATATAAAGAAAGCAGCAAGCAAATGTAACATTGACCGTGAAAAATTAACATAAGTGTTGCAGAAATTGAACGTAAATTCCGTAAAATACGACAATATTCGTTAATAAATGTTGTATTGAAATTACATAGTTACGTCCCTTTATGTATGAAACGCCATTTGCTCAGACGTGCAGATAACAGCAAAATTTGGTGTTTACAACTTTTAACAGTTGCAGATTGAAATTAATCCTTATTTCTCGGAATGACATAGTACAGTGAGGTCGCCAGTAACGGAACACTAATAACTGTTTGTATGCAAAACATGTCTGAAAGACAATCAAGTTTATCCATGAATGACGTGCAGACAGCTTATTTCTTGCTCTTTCCAATGCAATATTTGTTTTGTTTATACACCTGTGTAATATTATAGAAAAGTTACTTAAACTACAATAGCTTGCTTCTCCAATAGCAGTACAGTTTCTCCATTAAAGAAACACGTGACATGTTATTTATAGAAAAGGACCACATCAAAACACATTTTTTAATACAATGTAACCTAAGTAAAACATTAATTTCTGATGTTTTACACAAAAAAAGCATATACTAAACGAATGTTGGACATTTTCTGGTATTTACATGATCCGGTGTAGGCAGCCTAAACATGCATTAATTATCATCATGTGTATTAGAATATTCTCTGTCTATTGTCAGTTTAGATTGTCAGTTTGTGGACTAAGAGTGAAGGGGAGTTTAATTTGAAACACATGATATCCTTTTAAAACTGCGTTTCTAATTGTCAGGCAATCTACTCTGGAAATGATGACCCCCTTGAGTGATTGCTTCATGCACGAATGAAATTCGAACCTTTATTGGCAACTTGACTTCATATTGCTTTCTATGACTGCATTTATGAAAGATAAGCTTTGGTGTAAAAAATATGATTGAACCATAATTTAAATACATAGAACTTATGAGTTACAGTGGCATTCAATGCTTCATTACTTTGGGAAAATTGGAAAACTCTTTGCAAAGCTGAAGCACAAGTATTGAAAGCGTGGCTTTCATGTGGAAATTTGGTGGCATCCTGCAAGCATCTCGTGATTTTGACTATTGTTTACTTTCAATTCTAAGTGAAAATGTCGGTGTCAGATGTCAGATGGACATGTTGTACGGTGGCACATTCAGATTTAATACATACTGACTAGTTAAAAATAAATGATGTGTTGACTCAATATTTGTTTCGCTATTGGGGAAATTCCGTTATTGGCGACTTGACTGTACAGAGAACTGTGCAACTGCATTGAGTCTTTGAATATTATTTATGCATCAAACATTCAACCATTCAAAATTCCTTTGGTAGATTATGTATGTTATGGTTTGGTAATCATGGTAATGAATAAACTTTAATATCTAATTTAGACAGCTGAAGATATTTTAGTTCCCACATGTAAAGCTTATTTTTGAAGAGTAGATTAGATTCTAACTACATACAGTAAACTCCGCTTATAACAAACTCCTCGGGACCTATCAAATTTGTTCCCTATATCGAACAAATTCCTTATATACGATGTATATATATCAAACTAAAATATATATCGAACAAGTATTTTCATAGTCAAATGTAATAAAATCCAAACCATCAACTTTTGATTTTCCTACATCCTTTTGAAGAGTTACAAAGATCTGTAGTCGTGGTAAAATTAATTCATATAATTATTTTGCAGCACAAAATCCTAACATACGTCTAGTCAATGGAACACGTCAAGATGGCACTAATGGTAGATTAGAGGTGCTACACAATGGAACGTGGGGTACAGTCTGTGATGACAGCTTTGACAATAAGGCTGCTAAAGTTGTCTGTCATATGCTTGGATACACTGGGTATTTGAGATTTTCAGAGATTTAATTATGTAACATGTAAATTGAAATGTTTTAACATATACAGGAGTTTGATCTTCCAAGTAAACATTTTAACATGAGCATGTTTTAATGATATGACTGCAAATGATGCAAAAATTGTTTGGTTGTCCGAGACAAATATTCCATGTTTTTGTCAGGGTCATCTGGATATATCTTTACCGGTTTTAAAAGTGACTATAGTTCTTCTTACCTTAGAGCCCAAATGATAAATCAAAACTTTAAAGGACTGCATCTGATACTTTAAAGGGTGTGTTGCCTCATTTAATCACATATTTTTTTACTTTGATCTCTAAAACAAAATGTTGTTCTGCACTATCTTGTATTTGCATTGTTCAGTGATACTCATTAGTTTTCATCAAATCATTTCTGTACAAGATCAAAGGACTAAGACAAATTTACTGCCATCTTGGCCATCTTTTAACACAATGTAGCTCTCCATTTCCATTTCATTGAGAAATATGTGTGTTTTGTAGGAATTTATTTGTGGCAAGAGAAAAGGCTCAATATGGAGCTGGCACTGGGCAGATCTGGCTAGATGATGTAACATGTAGTGGAAATGAGACCAGTTTGTTCAGCTGTCGTGAAAATCCATGGGGTCAGAGCAACTGTGGACATGATGAAGATGTTGGTGTAGACTGTGATCCAAGTAAGTTTATTTAACACCAGTCAAATTCAATACAAAAATGTATAATTATGTACTGTAATTTTAGTATAATAAAATAACTACTCTGGTGTTCACCTGAGAACAAAACTTTATACTCTTACACCAAGCTATTTTTATCAGTAAAACCGTAGGGTATGTAACAGTTAATATCAAACTTTGTCATGCAAACTTGGCTTGTCAAGATACATTTAATATGAAACATTTCTTCATTGAATAATGATTATTGAAGATGACAGTGAAAGACTGTGCTGCAGTTGGGGTATAATTCATACAAGACTTCAAGCTTTCCTGTGTTAAATTATTTTTATGTGTTTATATCTTGATAAAATGAAAATTGTACCATGGAATTTTGAGAATCATTTTATTGTTAGTTTTGTACAAGTGATGGAATAAAGTATTACTGTGACACTGAAACACATATCTGAGGTAAGAGACTTGCATTGCTATGTAGGTGTAGGAATTTGTAATGTAGCCTGTTTGCATCTATCTTCTTACTCTATAAATCATAAAAAAAAATTAACAACAAAAATTCCTATTGCAGACCAAGATGCCCAGGTGACCTTACGGCTTGTGAACGGTACAAATGGTAACGAAGGTCGTGTAGAGATACAGCATGGTGTAAATGGTTTATGGGGAACCATATGTGATGACGAATGGGACGATAAAGCCGCTCTGATCGTTTGTAAACAAATAACTCATCGTGATGCAAACAGGTGAGAGGAATCAACCAACAGTTCTTTATTTAGATATACTTGCATTGAATGTAAGACACTGGTTAGATACTCATTAATATTAAAGTTTGAAATAAAAGATCATGCTGTGTCAGAAAATATTTGTCTCTCGTTTCTCTCGTTAACTAATGATAGAAATGAACATAAAGGATTTTGTTACACTAGAGTTAGTTTCAAGACTTTCGATTTACGGATACAAGAAAATTTATATGAAATTAGCGGACTAAAGTTATATATTGGATTTTCATTTTGCCACCTTCAGTGTGAATAAAATAAGAGGACTTTGTTGGTGAGTCCATGTTTGAAGTGTAAAAAGATCAATTTTATTATTGCAGTCTTACAGCTTTACCGTTGACCGGAGGATACTTTGGCCCGGGGCAGGGGAACATCTGGTTGGATGATGTGAAGTGTACTGGACAAGAGCTTGGACTAGGTGCTTGCGCTCACAAACCGTGGGGTCAGTCAAACTGCGATCACAGTGAGGATGCTGGAGTGATGTGTCTAGCAAAGACAGGTAAGTACAAGTGAAAGAAGTTCCAGAACTCTCAATGCTGATATTGTAAATCATGTTCCAGCGAATAAAGAATGAACAGTTGAAGTTTTGTCAGTGACCACCTTAATTAAGCAACCACCTGCTGAAACAGTAATTACTGATGAAAACAAATTGTCCATTTTATAGAAAAAAAACACCTCTTAAAAAGCCACATAACTCAAGTGGTCGCTTTTGTGGCAATCCTAGATGGCTGATAAAGACAGATTTGACTGTATGTGTTGTTTTCCTTTCATTGTACTTATATCGTTATTCACCACATGCTATCTGTGTTTCAGGCAACCAGCCCAATGTTACAGTACAGTTGACGGGAGGCTTGTCCATATTCCAGGGACGTGTACAAATAAATGTTTACAATCACTGGGGCACAATCTGTGATGATGGGTTTGATGACAGGGAGGCCACAGTTATATGTAGAATGCTGGGACATAGCAGGTGGGTAAACATCTTGATCATTTTACCTAGAACTAACATAAAGTCGGATGGTTACAGTGTTTGCTTTACAGTTAAAAAGATAAGGGTTCATGTCCTTGGTTAGGCCATATGCGGCAAGACATCCTGAGGATCAGATCAGTGGTCTAGTGGTTAACGCGCTGGACTGGTAATCCAGGGATCACAGGTTTGATGCCCCACTCCTCCACTGACACAACTAATGGTCTTTCGGATAAGACCTAAAACCAAGGGCTGATGTGTCTGTGCTGTACACCAGGCATGTTAAAGAACCAGGGGATGTCTCTGGAACTGGATTCATACTGTATCTTCCACTTTCCCCCAAAACCTTAAAAAAACTAACCTCTTCTGGGGACATTGGTCATATGGATTATCCGGTATCAATGATAAAACACTTAAATACAATACAAGATATCCATTGCCACACTTGATTCCGTCCACTCTCCTGTGATTGGGTACCATGTTCATCTTTTATGACATATCAGACTATATATCTCTATCGTAATTTCACAGTTTTGACTCTCGGCATTACATTCTTATGTAATCCAAACAGTTATAACTTCCCAGCTATGTATGATATCCTGTGGAATTGGTATATGAATCAAGAATGAGATTGGACTGTTACGTTTATAGGGGTGGAAGAGTAATCAAGGGCGGATCATTTGGTGGAGGTAGTGGACCAATCTGGTTGGACGATCTGGAATGTAATGGAACTGAAGCAAGAATACAAGACTGTGTACATAAGCCATGGGGATCCAACAACTGTGGACATAATGAAGATGCTGCTGTCATGTGTTTGCAAAGTATGAAATGCATAACCTATATTTGATTTCTTTAGTTTCATTAAATTAAAAATAAAATCTCATTTTGGAGGGAGGTAAGTGTCAGTGGTCTGTAGAAAAAGAATAATTGGAAGAATAAAACTGGTTCAAAATTCAATAAATTTCATTCAGGAAGTCAAGCAGTTGTCAATAAACTACCAGAGAAGCCAGATATTATGCATGAGTTTGTTGAGCAGGTTATCCTGCCTGAGTTAGTGGAGTTAGTTTTCTAGCCCAAGTTGGTTTAGCAGGTTATCCTGCCTGAGTTTGTGGAGTTAGTTTTCTAGCCCAAGTTGGTTGAGCACTTTATCCAATTTTGTTCAAATACGGTAAATTCTGAGATTAGCTATCATGACTTTGAAGGACTTCCTAATAAATTCAGTTCTCACTTTTATTTGATTGAGAACATAGAAAATGCAAACTTTTGTGATTATCAAGGTGCCTGCAAAATGAAAATAGTGTGGAAGAAATATAAAGATTTGTTGTGCTGGCAGCACAGTCAAACCTTTATGCCCATTAATTTATTGAGTCAAAGAAAAAGGTCAGAGGAAGATGGCTACAGTCACCATACCTCATGAAAAGCACTACATTGAACATACATTCTATAAGGCAAATGCCAGATCACATGTACATGAAGTCTGTTTCTTTACCATAGATTCGCCACCAAGTATAAAAGTGCGGCTGGCAGGAAGTACGACGGCAAATCAAGGTCGTGTAGAAGTCCAGTACAATGGTATGTGGGGAACAGTTTGTGATGATGTGTGGTCGGCATCAGATGCTGCTGTGGTTTGCAGGATGCTCGGATTGCCGTTGTAAGTTGTTAAATGAGCAGAAATAATGTCACCAAGGGCTTTAAAGTTCTCATAAGAGAGTTGTTAATTAATGAGCAGAAATAATGTCACCAAGGAAGGGCTTAAAAGTTCTAATAAGAGAGTGCAGTTAAGTATGTACCAAAATTTTGTGGCCTGAAATGCTCTGTTGAATATCCTGTTTGGTATAAATGACTAATACTTAAATCCCATCGGCCATTAGGAATTCAGTAAAAAATACCCCCCCACAAATATGAAGACCTATCAATTTTCACAATCTGACTTTTACTTCAGTTCTGGGGCAACAGCTTTGAGTATGGCAGCATTTGGTAGAGGTAATGGTACGATCATGATGGACAATGTTGAATGTGTAGGCACAGAAACTTCCATAGTACAGTGTAAATTCAATGGTTGGACCATAACAAACTGCGACCATTCTGAAGACGCTTCCGTCATTTGTCAAGATAGTGAGTTGCTGTTGTTTTGTGTTTAAGCTGACAGAAATCATTTGTTCATTTACTACATTTATTTGACAAGACTTAGTGTCAGTTGGACATTTGCTCCATCTGTTGTATTTGTTTAATTTTCTCTTTGTCAGTATCAGACTTTCTTGCATTCCTAAATTTTTTGAAAATAAGATAATGTTTTCGTGTACTTCAGCTTTCTAGATGGTAATAAATGGATTTAATACTGCTTAGCTAAACATGTTGTTCTTCATGTGCTTGAAAGTAATATAGAATTCGTTTCTGACTGTAGCAAAAGTGCACACAACAGTACGTCTGTCAGGTGGAAGTGGCCCATGGGAAGGTCGTGTAGAAATCAACTACAACGGAACCTGGGGAACCATTTGTGATGACAGCTTTGGCTCGAAAGAGGCAGGCGTGATTTGCAGAATGTTGAATTATCCAACGTAAGTTTCAGAGTACAGGTCCCTGTGGTATTGGGCACATTGTGATCATAGCTACTTTCTTATTTATAATTAACAAATTAATAAGTAATTTAAGGCCCAATACTAAGCCCCTTATAGGTATAATTTTTCATCATGTAATTTCATGTCGTATCTAATAAAAGGCTAAAACATTTTATATAATTCAGTCTTTAGCAAGAATTAATTGCCACTTTTGCAAGACTGGAGAGATATAAACATTAAAATTTTGACTATTTTCAGCAAAACAGCAAAAAGTCTGCCCAAGTTTCTATATACCTTTGTTAGATATTTTACAATGGTTGCTAGAAACTTGTGTAAATTGCTTGCCAATCATCATGTTTTTATTACATATTGTAAGATGTGTTGACTTTTGAAAAATTTGACACCTCTTTTTTCTTGATATTGTATCTTTAAGCTAGATTGGCCTGTTATGCTTAGAAAATTTAGCAGTCTTAATTTTAGTCGGCATCATTTCAAATTAAGTCGCATGTTTAACAATGGTAAAGATAAGATGTAAACATCAGTCTATGTAAACACAATAATGTGTTCCAGAAATTTTGTTCCTTATGTCCGGAATTTCGCTATATTTAGAGTGGTTACAGAGTTTACTGTATTAAGTAGTTTATTTTGTTGTAATTACAGCCAGGGGGCACTGGCTAAGGGAAGCGCCTATTTCAAGCAAGGAAGTGGCCAGATTTGGCTTGATGATATGAACTGTTTTGGTAATGAAACAGACGTTGCTTACTGCGGACATCGTGGATGGGGAAACACCAACTGTAACCATGGCGAGGATGCTTCTGTGATATGTTTAGGTAGATTTTATTCAGTTCCAGTGAAAAAATTTAGACTTGTTACATGGTCTGCTTCTGCTACTTAGTTTTATTATGTCTCGTCAGGCAATATCATTATTAGAAAACATGAAGACCTACCGGTAAGCCAATCTGTCAGAAGCAGTTTATGTCAGTTTGGTCAGAATAGAATCCTTTTACCTGAGAAGTAGGGGTTTTAAATAGCTTGACTAAACATCAGTAGATCTGTAAAATGAATGTATAGATGTGAGGTAACTGAAAGACACAAGGTATTAAATAACCTTGGTTTTTAACATTGTCGAGTCTGCAAAAAAATGTGGTCAATTTCTGTCGCAATGATTTTGAATTCAGGCATCAGAAATGTTCATTGACTGATGTAAAACAAAATATCTGTTTGGCATTGTTATCATTTTAACTTTTATATTTTTAAACATTGCATTTAATTGCCTGAAGAAGCCCTTTGAGACAAAAGGTCGGTAAAATAAAATAAGAAATTTAAACATACATTCTTTGCTTTTGGTTTTAATTTTTTACCTAATTATTGACAGATGACAAACACTTCCTAGTGTAGAATATAGAGAATTGATAATAAAATGCTAATTATTGCCTCATTTTGTGACTTCTTCAGTAAACTTACTTACAATATACCATGGTGATTAGAATTTACATACTGATATCGTCAACTGTTCTTGTTTCATTCCAGCACCACAACATCAAAATGTATCTGTACGACTTGCGGGCGGAGCCTCTTCCTCCGAGGGTCGTGTTGAGGTATACCATAACAACAAGTGGGGTACAGTCTGTGACGATTACTTTGATACAAAAGCTGCTGCCGTGGTCTGTGCCATGCTGGGTCTACCCAGGTATGCTTGCTTTCATTATTTCATTCTGTAAATTTTTACTTTTACAGTGAAAAGAATGAAAAACTGTTACATATACAGTTAAAGTGTTATGCTGGGACCTATTCCTCCACTACTTGAAGATAGTCTTAACACCTCCTTAGGAAGAATAAATACTATTTATTGGGTTATTGTCTATGTGCAACATAGAGGTAAATGTAATGTGTATAATGTCTTTGCTGTATTACAACAATGAAAGGGATTCTCTGTGTATTTTGTCCAGTAAACTGAGAACCTGCTATGTTTGAGACATCATGTGTACTGGTACATACAACTTGATTTTTTTTTAGCTTCAGCAGTACATCACACCAATCTTTATACCCATAATCCCATCAGTTGTTGTCATATATAACCACTTGTTAATTTTTGCCAATGGATAGAATGAATCAAGTTTGCTAGGAATTCTTAAAAGCTCTTAGCAAATTTATCCAAGAGAATAGTTCTTGTGCTGGTTCTTTTATAAAATATTATTCAATTTCAGTACTGGTGCTCAGCCTAGAATAAAATCCTACTATGGTCCAGGAAATGGTACTATTTGGTTAGACAATGTCCGCTGTACTGGAAATGAATCTAGTATAGAATTCTGTCGTCATAACGACTGGGGTACTAGCAACTGTGATCACTCGGAGGATGTTGGTGTTCTCTGTGATACAGGTAGCAATCTTGTTTAGCATTTTTTAATTTAGTCAAAGAAATGGATACAACAGTCACTATTTTCCTTAAAAACTTACCATGCAGCTAACAGACTATTTTCTCAAAATGTGTAAAATAGGCGAAAAATGCATGTAAAATTATAAATAAAGGAACAGAAGAACATGTATATCAAAAACTGTCTCTATATAACACAGAATACCAGTATAGTAACCTAGGGTGTGTCAGTTTAAGGAGAGAGTAGTTTTGATACTTTAATAGTTTTAATTCTATGCATAATCATCTAACTACTTTGAGACAACACCAATCCTTCACTTTTAGCAAGACGTGATCAGTTGCCAATGGTGATATACAAAATGTCTTGGTATATTCTTGGGAATTGTATTTTACATGGTACCAGTACTCCCAATAAAATCTTCAGGAAAAAAGTGTTTATCTTGTAAACAGTATTGAATAACAGTTAACAGTTGTTAAGAATTGTCATGAGTACATCAACTCTATGCATTTGTAGCTGCTAACAATGTCAGGGTGAGGCTGGTGAATGGTTCTTCTACATCTAATGGTCGTGTTGAGGTGTTCTATAACAATACATGGGGTACAGTCTGCGATGACGGGTTCGGTCTAAATGATGCCATGGTTGTATGCCGTATGCTGGGCTTTCAGACGTAAGTTTAGTAAAGAAAATATTTTCCTGTAACTGAAAACTTAAATGACTTATACATATTTGTAAATTGATATTTTTTTGTCATTTCTGATTTTCTGCTGTTACTTCCATAGTTTTAGTGCAGTTACAGAAATTACGATATAAGGAATGATGTAGGCGAAAAAAATTCTCGTAGAAGATTTAACTGCTTGATTCTTAGGGTTTATGTACAAATATTTGCATCTGAGACACAAAAATTCTAGCTTTTTGCTTTGATTCAACTTACACAGACTTATGAAGTCTATTTAAGGTATTGGAATTGGTATTTTAAGTCAAGAAGAAGCAGGTGTATTTAAACGCTGTGTAAACAGATGCTTTTACTTGATCCCTAAATATGTTTATGCTCACAGAGCCAACAGTCTAGCAATTTCGGGCAGTCAGTATGGTAACGGGACAGGACCAATACTACTAGATGACTTACAGTGCCTCGGGTCAGAGACCAATATAGTACAATGTCGTAACAAAGGCTGGTATACAAACAACTGTAACCATGGTGAGGATGTTGGGGTGGCCTGTAATGCAGGTATGGACAAATGTTTTCTGTAACTATATGACTGATCATTATGTCATAGTTATAATCAGTGTAAATTTATTGAATGAATGATAGCCTTGGAATTGTCGAGCTTCTTATGAGTCGTTTAGTTGTGTAAACCAGTGTATTATCTTTGTCAAGTTGAAATTAATTGTGTCAAAGGTCATGGTCACTGTGACATTGAGTCATATGATGCCACTCAAGATTTCCTGTGATAGACAAGTGAGAAGAATGTATGTGGCTCACATTTACCTGTGTAGCTCAGTCTGGATCAATATTAGTCCAGCATGCAGTTGTTGGCTATGGTACATCAGAATTCATATGATTCATTCAGAGAAAAGAGTTTTTTCAAGCTGTTTAATTTGCTACCAAAGCTGAGAATTCATAATTTAAGAACAAAACAAACTGAATGTCTAAAATATTAATTTAAACTTCAGCTGCGGCAAGATACCGTCTTGTAAATGGTACAAATAGAAACAATGGTCGTGTTGAAGTGAATCTGGCGGGAAAGTGGGGCACAGTCTGTGATGACCATTTTGATGCGAAGGCAGCTAGAGTTATCTGCAAGACATTGCGTCGGCCATAGTAAGTACTTAAACACATCATCTGATATCGCTATTAATATTCCCATTAGCTGTCATTGTGAGACAGACCCCTGGTCTGCATTCCTAATTTCCATTGACATAGGTATTTAAAATTATGTAAAAAATCTGTGTTGAATTGGTTAGAGCTTCTGAGCTATAACCCAGGAGGACCCAGGTTTGATCCTTATGCGCTTGATGCCGCGTGTACCTCAGTTCACCCCGCTGTATATGGGTACTCGTAATCAAAATAGTTCTCTTTAACGTTGAAAAGTGATTAGCTCCCCATCATGAATGGCATCTTGAGAGCAATGTATGAAAGTTTCTGTTGCAGTTGAGCTAAAATAAAGGTAAACTAAGCTGTTAAATGAACACAAGAGACAAAGAAAGAAAAAGACATTTGAATGCATTTGTATTGGCAAAACCAAGCCAATTCTGTGCTGTTTGTGAAATTGATCCCATCCAAGTTTTGTAAAACTGATCATTGAGTTGATAAGCTATACATTCTGAAGTTTGAGTATTGGAGTCATCTTTTATGTTTGGAAATACTCCATATTTCAGTCAGAATGCACTGCCTGCTGGAGCAGGAGCATATGGAGCCGGCACAGGAACAATTTGGCTGGATGATGTCACATGCTTTGGTAATGAGAGTTCGTTATTGCAGTGTGATACAAATGCACCTGGTGATAATGACTGTACACATAAAGAGGACGTTGGAGTTATCTGTACTGATAGTAAGTATGACAGAGTTACAGCCCCTGTTTCATACAGAATAACTGAATTCTGTCTAATTTTGTTTTTGAAATGTGTTTTTAATTGAAAAAAAAAGAACTTTTTAAACAATAAATGTAAAAGGAAATCAAATAAAAGGAAGTATTTTGTTTAGTATTATACTACTAGAATTTATAATTTAAAATGATCGTTTTCGACTAGTGAATTATTGAAAGCAAAAGTTTCATAAACTCAAGTATTGATTGGTAAATTACTGAAAGCTGCATCAGAGGAGTTACCTAAGCTCAAGTTTACATCTGTTCTGTATAAATCCAGGCGTACCAGCAAATAACATTCAGTACCGACTACGTGGTGGGCCGGGAAACAACGAAGGTAGACTGGAGATCAACTATGCTGGAAAGTGGGGCACAGTCTGTGATGATAACTTTGACAGCAAGGCTGCAAAAATAGTCTGTGATACTTTGGGTGTAACATAGTAAGTTTGATCAGGGTTTACAAATAAAACTCTTCAATGAAGTGGAGCGATGGTGTAGAGGTTAAGGTGTCTGCTGCTCATCCCTGAGGTTGTGGGTTCAAGCCCCACTGGGGTCACTACCATACCTCCTCATATGACACCAGTACTGGTTTTTCCAGGAAGCGCTCTCGAGAGTGATTTGATAAGCTAAAAGCTTTCTTCACATTTAAGCTAAAATAAATAAGCATAAACTATAAATTAAGCATTGGCTTGCATACCTGTTAATACTTGGGTAACATTTTTAGTGAAGTACACATAACTTTGACTCTATTTTAGATCCGAGTACATGTATATTATGTGTAAAGTACAAAAAGTGCTCTTAAAATTAAATGAACAAAAAAGCGATACGAAACGAGAAGACAGTATCAATATAAGACTCTGGGTCTCTTGCATTAAGCAGCTTTGTGCCATAGACAGCCAATATACACCTGTGATTCTGCAGGCTTTACTATCAGTACAACTTTATAAAGCACTAATTGAGGGTTGACAGCAAAACTGTTGTAAATCCTTTATTTAATACAAGTTACAACAGTTCTGCGGTCAACCCTCGAAATTTAGTCATGCTTGCTGTATATTGCCATTGTTTTGTGCTGTGTCCTTTGGCTGGATATGTAAAGCAGGTTTTGATGTTGTACTAACACATTGTGACTTAATTTATAAACTTTGACTGCGTAAAATATTTTTAAGTTAAATTTTCATTTTTTCTATATGTGTTAGGCATTACCAGTAGTCTGTGTTCCAATAACTTGGTTGAACAGTTAGAGCAGTCCCGAGTTTATTTATCTACTTACAGTGTAAAAGCTGTGGTTGGTCAGTCAGGGAAGTACGGACAAGGAGTTGGACCTATATGGCTAGATGATGTCACGTGTGTGGGCAATGAGACGTCTCTCGTACAGTGTAGTCATAATGACTTTGGTGTCACTGACTGCGATCACTCAGAAGATGTAGGGGTTGTCTGTGCCTCAGGTAAGTGGGGGTTGTTCATCATGTTCTTACCATATTATCAGACTAGTGAGGGTTGTTCACCTTGTTATTGATTCTTTTGATTAAAGCTTAGTGACAGGAAAGCTTTAAATTAATGGTAATTAGGAATTACTGGTAGTTAAAGTTTCACAATAATAAGTATCACCCCTGTTTGGAAATTTTGCATCACTTTTAAATTCATCTACATATGGGTGAGCGCAGACCTCATGGTTAATTTATTATGCTGTTAATGTGATTGATGACAGTGACTTCCAGCTTATTGTTACTTCTGTTTTATTGTTACAGCTAGTCAGCTTCAGTTGGGACCTGTTCGTCTGCGAGGTGGAACAACTCCACGTAATGGACGTCTAGAAGTGCAGAATAACGGTGTGTGGGGAACAGTCTGTGACGACGGATTTGGACTCGCTGAGGCAAAGGTTGCCTGTTTAGCGGTTGGATATCCAGGGTAAATCTACCACATTGTCTTTACAAGGTTACCACCTTTGAGGCCCAGGCTTATATAAGCTGACAGTCTGTTGTTGTTCTCTATGCCCTGTTTATTCTTCAAAGTAAAAGTTCATTGAAGTTTTCAATGTACAATAACTGTTGAAATACAATATTGATATACTGGTTCCCGCAATACAATACTGATATACATTGTACTGGTTCCCACTTAGTAAGATGTATATAATATACATCTAAACTTCTTTTTATTTTTATTAATTTGTTCTCGATTGCAAAACAAGTTCTTACAACTTTGGTTAATCCCTCTGGAAACACACTCCAGATGAAATCTAGTAGAGAGAGAGAGAGAGGCAAATGTGGAAATATCTGAGTCTTGCCTAAGGACACTTATTACCACCGTGGCGCTGATGCAGATCAAGCCCAGGACCATCCGATCCTGGAGATGATTACCACTGTTGCTCCATATTAACTAGAGTAAATATATTGTATGAAAAAAGAACAAGGAGTTCATGTTAACCAAGTGATCAAACTATGGAATTAATATGCAGTAGATATTGCAACCTGAAACAATGTTTTAATACAACATTTTAAATTTCAGCTCTGTTGGAGTACCACTGAGCGGTGCATATTACGGTCCTGGTACTGGACCAATTTATATTGATGACCTTAACTGCATTGGGAATGAAACCAATATAGGGCAGTGTGATAGAAAACCACTGGGCGTTAACGATTGTGATCATAATGAAGATGCTGGACTCATATGCTTGAGTAAGAATTTTACATTTCAGAGAAACTTTTTTATGATGTAGTCATAGTAACAGCGAGACTGTTGAGTCGGGCCATCCATACAAAATATTTTGTCAACAGAAGCGCCATCTAGTTTTGAAAGTAGAATTAATTTTTTAGCGCTAAATTTTTTCTACTAAATTTTAACTACATGTAATAGCCTCTGTTAGCAAACAATTTTGAAATTGGCACAACACCTACTTCACTGTGTCACAACAGTGAACACCGTTTCAAGAGGCTATAAAGAATTTCGACTTACCGTGCAACCTCTCGGGAGTGAACACCTTTGGCAACACAGAAAAGTGTTTGTTTTAGAGAGGTTTTGTTCTGGAGAGGTCATTTCTTTGTATAATTGATGTAATAGGAAAGAAAGAAAAGTGTGTGTCTTTTTAGGGAGGTTATTGCCTTAGGGAGGTGTTGTTCTGGGAGGTTGGACTGTATTTTGAAGAACTTTAGTTTCAGATATTACCTGTAATGCTAATATTATGTAGTTTGTTGATTTTCCAGTAACTATAGCAATAGTAACTATTAGACTTGGATCTGTTTTGTGTTCAAAAGTTTACTTGCATGTTGGTAAATTGGTGTTTCAGCGCATGTTCCTTCTAGTGGTATAGGGCTGAGACTGGTCGGGGGTTTGAGTCGCAGATCGGGACGGATTGAGATAAGATACCAGGGAGTCTGGGGTTCCATCTGTGATGACTCTTGGGATGATAAGGATGCTACTGTCGTCTGCAAACAGCTCGGATATTCGTAAGTTGATTAAAACACTTATCAGACAGTGTCTTCAAGCATTTATACATTTTTTTATTAAGCATGTTTAATGTCTTTCAGAAACAACTGCTATGTTCACATTTTTTATATGACTGTGTAGTTTAGATACAGATTCTTAAAGTCAGGAATTTACAGTAGTTGCATGGTTTAGACTTGCATGGCTTGTATGTTGTAAGCAGCTTGTCTACAGGTGAAGTAAAACATTGGCAAGACTTATTACTTACCTACATAGATGTCTATTTACTAGAATGAATATTTACATTAAATATTGTTAATAAAATACTAAAAAGTTTAAGAAAAAGTTCAGTTTTTAGAGGTTTGAAAAGTAACGTGTGAAGTGGTTTGCTTCATTTAAAGCACACTTTATTTTTCACATACTGACAGATGTATGGTAAACCTTTTGTGGTTAAATGTTTCAGGAGTGGTACAGCACTGAACGCTATCGGGTCTGGCCGAGGCCCGATATGGATGGACGATGTTGAATGTGTTGGTACAGAATCAAACATAGCTAACTGTCCGTTTAAAGGTTGGGGCGAGACTGACTGTGACCACTCGGAAGATGCTGGGGTTAACTGTAATGACAGTAAGTATCATCTAGTTGTCTCTGTGTAGTTTGTACTAAATTGCTGTAGCTGGAATGTAACAGAAGTTTTCTTTTTTTATACTAAGTTATCTAATCTCGCTTGCGAAACAAGTTCTTCTAATTTAGATTGAAATCCTTCTGAGACTCACTCCACATGGACTCAAAGTCAAAGAGAGATAGACACGCAATGTGGAATTTTATGTCTTGCCTATGGACACTTTCAATAGCATATACATGTATAGCACTGGTGTGAATGGAACTGGGTACCTTCCAATCCTGAGGCGAACTCCCTTCCTATTTGCCATGGTGGTTCCGCTAAACAACTTTTCTCAATTTATATGCACAGTCAAAATTGTGAACAAAGACCACTGAGTGGAAGAACCTAAAGCTATATTGTTGTCAGGTAGTCTTATTCACAGGTGTTTCCATGATAGCTAAATAGTACACAAGATTGTCTCCCTGCTGGTCTTCATTCTCAGAGGGGTTTTTATTTGGAGGTGGTGTTTGTGTATCACTTTCAAGACACCACTCGTAACAATTCAACCACTTGTCCCAAAAAGAGCTAGCAGTGGCTTACTTAATCCACTGAATTCAGAAAAGGTAGTGTCCTACAAACATGTATGTTCTTATAGTAAGTGCACTTAATCCTAACATTTGAATTTTACAGTTAAACCTGAGAACAAAGACCACTGTTGGGAAGCTACAAATGTTGTCTTTGTTTGCAGGTGTTTTTTATTCACAGGTGTTTCTACTATAGATGAATAGTGAATTGTGATCTTCCTGCTTGTCTTTATTTGCAGGGTGGTCTTTTTCAGAGTTGGTGTTTATCACAGGTTTGACTATACTTTGTTTTGCAGCTACTGTTCAGAACTTCAATGTGAGACTTGCAAATGGTCCAAGTACCGTAGAGGGTCGCGTCGAAGCGTTTGTTGGGGGCCATTGGGGACCTGTGTGTGATGACAGCTGGACAAACGCAGATGCTCAGGTGGTGTGTAGAATGCTTGGTGCAACAACGTGAGTATAATATAGCTATAGAGTAGCTCTGTATGTCAAGGTTCGTTTTGTATTGAGTGTTATTTTAGTGGCACCATATCTACAGAATTTCAGGGGGAAAAAATCAGAAAGTATTTATTAACCTTTGCCAAGTGTTCTAGTTGATTCAGTATTAGATAACAATGTACATGTATTACTGAATTAGAATTATGATTGTAAGAATTTAACGTAGAATCTCTGAGAAATATTTGATAAAGGCTAGCTGATAAAAGCTAAAACATAGTTGTATAAAAAGCTAATTAGTTTTATTTAAATGAACAGTTCATCTTGAAAATGCATCTATGTGTTGTAAATGTACTGTAAGTGATACTTCATAAAAGTTATAGATTGATCTATCAAACATTGCTTAAGAAATAAGGGTTAAAATTTTTGTCAGAATTTTTCAGAAGTGCGTGATTGTTTATATCTAAGCATGTGTTTACACATATCCTCAGTGATGGAGCAACGGCGTATGGTAATGCTAAGTACGGCCGGAGTAATGCATCCTTTGTTTTGGATCAAGTAAATTGTGTCGGAACAGAGACAAATATTGGACAATGTCCGTCCAATCCACCGTTGCTTCATAACTGTGACCATGGCGAGGAGGCTGGAGTCATGTGTAGAGGAGGTATATTTATGACATGTTACTGGTTATACTCTGCTTCTTTAGTGTACATGTTCCAGTGTTCCTTATACTTCCATATAAGTGTTCTGTTTATAGTTTATAGACCATGTGTATACAAATTAATTCTATTGTGATAAGAAGATTGCTTACCTAGATTATTGATCTATTTTCTACCACTTCTTATTACGCTTGTAAAAGAGAGACAGAGAGTTTTTCATTGCTGCTACTCATTTACAGCTAGGTGAGTCCAGGTATGTCCTTAGTACATGATGACTTCTGAAGACTTCTATCATTAGTTATATTTCCAGATAAAGAAAAATGTTAAGCCT
>JAFMSR010001953.1:0-24987 GCA_022818135.1 Saxidomus purpurata | reverse complement strand
AAGGTCAATATATATTATACTGTACATTACATACAGTTGATGTCACTATAGAGTAGTAGGTAACGACTCCGGTTCCTGATTATTTTAGTTTTGTCGAACAGGAGTTCATATAGGGACATTCACATAAAAATTTTACTCTCTTTTATCAGTAAGGCCGTTTTAATTTTTTTCTTCTTTTTTTGTTTCGTTGATAATATATAATCATTTTAATTCATGTTCTTTTCTGATTGTACTTCGAACAAATTAAACAATCAAATAAAGATCAATTTTTGCCTTTTCCTGACAATTTATCAAACAGCAACAGTTTAAAGGAACAAGGTACCTTTATTTCTTGCTGAAGAGTTGTCTTGGACAAATCATCGTAATGTTGGTAGTACATTGTACTAGTTCAACAGTTTAAAGGAACAAGGCACCTTTATTTCTTGCTGAAGAGTTGTCTTGGACAAATCATCGTAATGTTGGTAGTACATTGTACTAGTTCAATGTACATATTCCAACACGAGATGACAGTAAGCACGAAATGTTCTTGCTTGAAATGATTATAGCTCTTTCAAAGTTCTACTGATTTTACTTTCATTTACTGTTTATTGTTTGTCTAAAAAGATTGTAAAACATGTATCTACACAATTAAAATTTTACCTGAAGTAATCCTGAAATAATTCAATGGAAAAAAATGAAGCTTCGATGAGGATCGAACCAGTCCTTAAAATCTTTATTAGTTGACATCCAGCGCCTTACCCACTACACCAGCACACCGTTCTATCATACGTTCATGTATTTTAAAGCCTATAACCCTTTCGTAAATAGTACTAAATACATGCTCTACCGGTTTACACAATGCTTGTAAACTTTTGTGTACACATATATCTGTTACGTCACTGTCACATTATCCAAACTAGGTTATATTGCAATGGTTTCCTGTAATATCAACAGTATTGCAATGGTTTCCTGTAATATCAACAGTATTGAAATGGTTACATGCACTGCCAATGGTATTACAATGGTATTACAAGACAAATTTTGATGCAAAGCATCAAAGGCGCTGCGCATGTTTTTGAAACATGATTTAAAGGAATCAGAGTCATTTTAGAATATCAGTAAACAACCTATCAACGGGAAAAATCAAATACATTATGTTATTTGTAACTGTTATCATAATAAGTAAAAAAAACACATTTACTACAGTTTAACAAAAAAATAAACGAATCATAAAACAACCTTCCATAATGGTTACGATGACTGCCCATGTATAACAAGGCTACGCTCTGGTCAGTAGGCGCTTTTCGAAACCACGTGATTAATGTCTTACTATTGGTCAGTTGTTAGCGTGCTTTACATAACTTCATTGAGACCCCATGTATCGCATAGTTAGGTGAACGGTCTTATTTATAAGCCTACATTTTACTTTAGTATGTAGTAATTAAAATAGGTTTTCATTAATTATTCACGTTGACAACATATGTATTTAAACTTCAAAATGTTTAGAGTTAGCAAAACAACTATTGAGACGTTTTTTAACTTTGATGAATCTGGCCGTAGGGTCCGTAAACAAAGCAATAAAAAAACCGTAACCTTCAAGTTTGTGGAAAAGTTATTAAATATCCTATGAACAGTCAAAAAGTTTTGAATTAACGGTCGAAGACTTATGCATTTGGTATAGTATTGTTTGTAATCAGTTAATACTATTTATTTATTCATTATAGGGAGTTTGTTCACACATAATACATAGTTTTTAATTACAATAATAATGTTGGCACCCTATTCGATTATGCAACCCCATGGTACAAAATTAAAACCTATTCAATACTGGCACTGTGCTTCCGCACAGCGCCAATAACCCTTGAAACATCAATAGTATTGCAGCAGTCAAAATTGGCCTTTTGTGAATGCAGAGCTACTACTTCATTCAAACATGTGGACAAAGATAAGTTTTGGGAAGCTACAAATGTGGTCCTTGTTTGCAGGTGGTCTTTATTCACAGGTGTTTTACTATAAATGAATAGTGCAATGTGATCTCCATACCAGTCTTTATTTGCAGTGTGGTCTTCATTTGGAGGTGGTCCTAATTTTGAGGTGGTCTTTATTTGGAGGTAGTCTTAAGTTGGAGGTGGTATTAAACACAGGTTTGACTTAGATAAAAAGCAAAGGATATACAAGTTATAACAGTTTTTTTTACACTAACAATTACTCTGTTTTTGCAGGGGGCTAAGGAAGTAGGATACTAATGTAGCAGATGTTTTGTTCATGTTTTTATGCCTTAACTTATCTCAGAGACCAGCGTTTAAGTCAATGAAAGAAGTGATTTCTGGCTATCAGGGAGCCCAGCTATTGATCCCTTGTTAGGAAAGTCAGGAAATTATGTAATTTGTCTACAAAGATGCCATAACAGTCTTGATTCTGGGATGATTCTGATGGTTAGTACATGATTTATGTGACAGTGTGTCTCCTATATACCCAGTAGCAGAGACTGTGATTCAGTCTAGACCCTGGATCTATACAATATGATTGTCTTCCATACATATATTAAGAGCATACATTGTTTTGTCATGCCAACTTTCTCTTATATTGTTTCATTATTTTATGGTCCCTATTAGTGGCAAGGCTTGAAGTACTGGCTCATTTTTTCTGGTGTTCAGCATCAGTGAAAGCCACTGTCAGACTTATACATAAACATGTAGATATGAAAAATTTTCCTTATGTCTAATGTTTTTGACATTGTTTCATTAATTGTGTATCTTGGGTACATAACCTTCACAGATGACGACCACCCTAAAGTAACCCACACTAGAGTAGACCACCCTTGAGTAGACCACACTAGAGTAGATCACCCTAAAGTAGACCACACTAGAATAGACCACCCTAGAGTAGTGGTACCGTATTTTCCGTGTATAATACGCACACCCTCGATCTGGGCTTTAAAAATGGGGAAAAATGCCTACAGTGGTGTATAATACGCACCTCAAATATCCGAAAAATATGCCATTTTCGTTACGAAAATTATTAATAATCGGAGCACTGTAACAATTTATACACGTAAAAATTACAATACGGCAGTTATCGACTATACTTTGACAATCTGATTAGCATACGATATTACGGCGCCATCAAAGAGAGACATATGAAAATCAATGCAGTTATATAAGCATGTTTGTTTACCAATAAACGGATCAGCAATAATTGTTTGATAATTAAAGAGACAACAAACTTTGTTCTAACAATGTTAAATTTTCATTGAAACCTGAAAGAAAACTATCAAATTTACCGGCAATGTTTTATCGTACATGCCGTACCGGGTATCGGCTTTTAGGAAACCTCCGTGCTCTTCATAAAAAAATTAGTAAAAAAAACAGGTAAACATCTGCTTTCAGTGAAAATCCCAATAATACGTCTAATTTATACGATTTCAACATTTTCAATGCTGGAAAAAATTGTCGGAGATCCTACATTGGTGTATAATACGCACCCCTTCCTGGAAGCCCCAAAATCTGAATTAAAAGTACGTATTATACACAGGGCAATACAGTAGTGTGTTCTCCACAAAATCAGTGTCAAGGGTTCGTTGTAATGAATTTAATTCCACAAATGCTGCTCTGTCACTCTTGGAAGTTGCAGCAATCTGGAATGGGTCTCAAGAGCAATGTAACTTGCCTCACATTCTATAATAACTAAAGTAGTATCAAATAGAATAGGTGAGGACAAGCAGTTCCTATGAATAAAATATAAAGCTTCGCTAAACCCAAGTTTTGGTGGATGACAGAGTCATCATCAGTATGCATGTGCTCTAGCTGCTTTCCTGTATTACGCTGCTGGCTGCAAGTGATTCTGCCATTAGTCTGATCCTCATCATGACCATTAGATCTATCCAGATTGAAAGATGAATAAGTCAATTGTTGAAAATAAGCAGAGTTTATGAAAAAGAAATAATTGTGAGTGGGTGTTGGACAGCTGTGTAGCCCTTGCCTTGTTGTCACTGTTCAATTCTATACATTACAACTAAAGGATGACAGATATTAATGAAACAGTTGTGTCATGATGATTTAACTTGTCGATCAGAATTGGTTACAGATGGAAATCACACTTTTTATGTGGAGTTTTTCTTACCAACTGATATCATGTTTGACAGAATTGGACTCTTTGAAGATACTTGCTCAATTTGAATCATGTGGAAGATTTATAGATAGAGATATCTTAAATAACAGCTCATCAGTCTGCGGAACCAGGTAGAGATATCTTAAATAACATCTCATCAGTCTGTAGAACCAGGTAGAGATATCTTAAATAACACCTCATCAGTCAGTAGAACCAGGTAGAGATATCTTAAATAACAGCTCATCAGTCTGTAGAACCAGGAAGAGATATCTTAAATAACATCTCATCAGTCAGTAGAACCAGGTAGAGATATCTTAAATAACAGCTCATCAGTCTGTAGAACCAGGAAGAGATATCTTAAATAACATCTCATCAGTCAGTAGAACCAGGTAGAGATATCTTAAATAACAGCTCATCAGTCTGTAGAACCAGGTAGAGATATCTTACATAACAGCTCACCAGTCTGTAGAACCAGGTAGAGATATCTTAAATAACATCTCATCAGTCTGTAGAATCTGGTAGAGATATCTTAAATAACAGCTCACCAGTCTGTAAAACCCAGTAGAGATATCTTAAATAATAGCTCACCAGTCTGTAGAACCAGGTAGAGATATCTTGAATAACAGCTCACCAGTCTGTAGAACCAGGTAGAGATATCTTAAATAACAGCTCACCAGTCTGTAGAATTAGGTAGAGATATCTTAAATAACAGCTCACCAGTCTGTAGAACCAGGTAGAGATAACTTGAATAACAGCTAACCAGTCTTTAGAACCAGGTAGAGATATCTTGAATAACAGCTCACCAGTCTGTAGAACCAGGTAGAGATATCTTAAATAACAGCTCACCAGTCTGTAGAACCAGGTAGAGATATCTTAAATAACAGCTCACCAGTCTGTAGAACCAGACAGAGATATCTTAAATAACAGCTCACCAGATTCTGTAGAAAGTTCTCAGTGTCTCACTCTCTCTGAAGGCTGAAGTGCCAAATTTTCTGCCAAAATAAAGCGTGCGTGCAATATGCACAGCTGCACAATTATGAGGTAACAACAATTAGCTGGGTTTTTAGCACATTTACAATATAGGTCACAGTACTCTCAGAGCTTTGATTGAATATATTGCATCACAGAAGCACTTGTTCACCTGGAATTCAATTAATATTTATCTTGGCTCATCTTTGAGACAGTATAATTTAAATAATAGGATGAAATTTCTGTATAACAACACATCTTTCACAGTTTATAGAAACATCAGGTGCAAGGAGATGTTATACTATAGAAATTGGCATGCTGATTGAATGCACCTGCAGATGAGTTCTGCCAGAATTTCAAGTTTCCCATTAAACATTTGAACCAGACTGGCATCCATCTGTCACAAGATTGATACATCTGTTATTCTAATGTGTTATACTGTCTCTCCATTTCAGAAGTGTCTAAACAGTCTGTAAAAGTACTAAAAGTTTATGTTCAGACATCACAGGGTTACTCATGAAATTACTGTACCTACAACGTTGCTTATACGCAGATACAATAGTTTTAGAATCAATCCTCAAAATTCAAATGATGTCTACTCAGGGTGTAGTTGGTTGGTTTGAGCACCAGATTTGGTCACTATTTATGACCAAGCATCAAATTCTGGCTGTTCTTGGATACATTGCATTGATTGGAGAATGACTCTGTAGAAGGTAGTCAGGTCATGCATGATCAGCCGAACTTGGTTTAATTAAACGCTTCGTTGATTCTGCATAATTATGTTACATTTAACATGTTGTATTAGCTTGCAATTTGACTTATTGTAAAACATTAGTCAGACATCTGACTTGAAATCTAATGAATATGACTGTGTGACTTTAGCAGAGTGACTTTACTTTGATTTGAAGACCAAAGTTTCTGCTGCTGTAAAGTGTTCGCTTCAACTTGATCTGGCCGAGTACCAAACTCCATCATTCTCATCAGCTGATGGTAAAGTAAGAAGAAGCACCACTAAATATATTTAACACCAACCGTTTGGCAGCAAATGATTCTGCCCTCCCAACCAGTGCAGATCATGATCAGCCTTCATGTCCGTGCAGCCTGATCTTGATCTACACCTTTTGCTATTTAGTCAATAAAGTTTCACTGAACACCCCTTTATACTTTCAATGGTAATGTCCTAATTGATAGATGGACCAGTCCATTTCAGAAACAAAGCAGTCAGAGTCATGTGATCTTTTACAGCATGGTATCACCATCTATCTTAAC
This sequence comes from Saxidomus purpurata, assembly GCA_022818135.1. Classification (NCBI taxonomy): domain Eukaryota; kingdom Metazoa; phylum Mollusca; class Bivalvia; order Venerida; family Veneridae; genus Saxidomus; species Saxidomus purpurata. The sequence goes on along the minus strand of JAFMSR010001953.1, from coordinate 18,660 downwards.
AGGATGGAAAAAGCACATTGATGGCATCAGTGTGACTGTACATTCAATCTTCGCTCGGAATTAAAGACCTCGGTGAGAAAAGCAGGGAGATCTTTAGCCTATGTCTGGTTGTCATGTTTTAGAGTACCCCTTAGAGATTTCATTTTCTCTTCAAATATGGGAAAAATCTCGGGATGCAGATTGAAGAAGACAGTTAATTACATATCAATACTATAATGATCTGTTCAGGAAATCTCAGATAAACACCAAGTATAGCCTTAGGACTAGAGCCTGACATTTGCACACCCAAACTTTACCTAAAAGGGTCATATTTCTCTATGAGTTTTTTAAACCAAAATAACATGAAAATGAAATCGGCTTTCCTGTTGTTTTTAGCTCACCAAGGCTCACCAAGGGAGCACAGTCAACTTTGCCTTCTTGTGGCATTTTTTATTAATAAAAATGTTCAAAGGGGTTACCTAGATTCTTAATTCTTACCCAGAGGACTGGAGTGCTTTTTTGCGGCCAGTGCAGATCATGATCAACGTTCACATCGTTACAGTCTGACCATGATCTGCTCACTCCTCATTTTAAGTCAGTAAATTTTCAGTGACCACCCCTTTGAAGAACTAATGGTACTGTCCAACTTGAAGGATGGGCAAGTTCATTTTAGTAATTTAACAACAGGAGGGTGAGTGTCATATGTCACTGTATGCTGAATGTTAATATGGCAAATTTACTGTTTGCCCAAAAATTAAATGCGTTTGTCAGTGTATTAGAGCTTATATAATTGTACATTTGTAAGAATTATAGTCCCCAGGTTCAAAGGTTGTAAGTTTACAATGTATTTTAGGCCAAACTGAGTGTCAGACCAGCAAACAGTTTATTTTGACAAGTTGTCAACATAAAATATATTTAGTACCTATTTCTGTAACTTTTACCTTAAGCTCCCATGATTTGTGCTGTACTGCTAAGGTCTAATGATTTGTGCTGAGCTGCAAAGGGCCAATGATTATACCCCGAAACGAAGTTTGAGGGGGAGTATATAGGAATCACCCTGTGGTTGGTTGGTCCATCCCTCCATTGCATTTTTCTTGTCAGGAGCATAACTTAAAAACCAATGGTTGAAATTCAATACAAATTTACTTTATTCAATGGTCGAGCACAATGAGAGAAAGTGCAGTGTACATCACCAGTATATGTTGATGCAGATGAAACATATAGCCCCATTTGTGTTCCAAAATCATTGAAACTATAGCCCCATTTGTGTTCCAGAAATCATTGAACTTGGTTATACAATCTTGATACTTACGCTGAACTGTATGACTGTATAGCTTGTCTTTTTCCATGATTTTAGAATTGGTTGCTATAGCAACTTTACAACATCCAAAAGTTCATTTTTAGTTGAAACATTTATCAGAATTCACTAGAGGACTTCATATTACCCTGCAACCCTTGATCAACTTATTAATTGTGTTTCGCTCCTCGCAAGAACTTGAGTTCTGTCAGTAAAATTCTATCATAGAATTCCCTATGACAATTACTGTTATTTGTAAAGGACAGCACATCCAGCCAGATTGTTAGATGTCAGTGGCATACTGTGCTGCCTTCTGCATTGATTTTGCATTTTCCTGTGTATAGAGATGCACATCTCAGACAATTTGATAAGTTTGAATGACAAAAGCTTTTAGACATCTGAGTAGGTTCTGCGGTTCTGCAAAGTGAATCATGATATAAAGACTATCCCAAAATAGTATCAGCAGAATGTTATGCAAGCCAGTTCAATTACATTAGGGCTGCACTGGTTCAGGTGGAGCAAGTATTATGGAATAAACGTCTCTGACAACCGAAATATCTCCAGTTTCAGAAAGCATATTAACCACAGGCTAAACTGCCAGTCGTCTTGCAACTCAACAACCCAAGTAGATTGAACAGTACTGTTTCAGTTAACACAATTAACTTATATTTGCTCTGTTTTATGATAGCCTGCAGACTAATATGCTGAGCATAAAAAAGTAAATTGTCTATGAATATAGACAGTTGACATTATCAATCCATTTCATATGGTAGGATAGTCTGTTATGATCTTCAGGAAGCCACAGGTTGTATTGTCTTCAGCTGTGACTCTTAACTAATGAAATTGTTACTTCTGGCTTTATGGATATTACTTTTTGTCTTATAAGTAACCAACTTCAGACAGACAACAAGCAACTATCATCTCAGAAATACTGTTTAAAGAATAAAACACAGAAGTAAAAACAGTTAATCTTGATTAAAGAGCCAGCCAATGCATGTGACAGAGGCGGCAGCATTTAAAGTCGATGGCATTAAATACAGATGCAGTTATCTTAAAAATGACTTATTTAGGATAGAAAAATATTGATTGCAAATCAAGGTGACTGGTTACACAGTTCTTGCTCTACCAAGGTGACTGGATACATTAAAGCAACTTTCTGTATCAAGGTGACTGTTTATATAGTCCTTGTTTTGTCAAGGTGGCTTGTTATACAGGCCTTTCTTTTTCAAGATGGCTGCATGGTTATACAGTCCTTTTGGACCTTATGTGTAATACATTTTATAATTAATATTTGATCAATAAACCTGAATTATTTCTATTATGATGCAGTACAAATATATACTGTAGACATGAAAATGTGGCAAAGGAACATCTGCAACGATGGATAACATAACACGAGTTCTTAATAGACCGATAATTTTATTGACTTGCTAGGGACTTCTAATGCATTTTGCTGATGAAGTTAGGACCTACTGATGTATATGTAAATTTAATTGTGGATAGTTCATCTGTTAAAACCTGATACAGAAAGATGGGAGGTTTAAGAAGAGGAATCCAGAATGTTTTGTACGGATGAAATTACTTCGTAAAATCAAACCTACTTCATCATTCAGACTTAGGTCACAGATCTTCAGTGTGAGAGAATAAGCCACACAGCCAAGATATATTTACGTGACAGCTCTTGTTTATTTATACTAGTATATTTATATAAACTTAATTAATTAACTAAAATATAACTAATTGTTTTGTGCAGGCGAGAAGAAGGAGAATAAAGACCCCCAGCAGTCAAGTGGCACACAGAAATCCCTAATGTCACCTGTAAAAACTATAGTGAACTCACTGAAGCCACCACCACCTAACCTGAACGGCTCACCTAAACAGACGGTCCTACATCTAGATATTGACTATCCTGCTTATAAACATAAAGAAATGGTAAGTACTGGTATGGTAGAAGCAATGACTGTGATCTGTCCTTTGCCAGATATCTTTGGACTTGTCAGAATCACTTGCAGTTTTGTTAATTTTTCTGCTCAATAGATACAACAGAATGCTTTTGAGACAGTATTCCAGAAATAATCAAATTTAAAACTCCAGCTGAACCCATCGTGTTTCATATTAAAAATCATTTCTGTCAGATTGCATGTTGACTCAGTAGAGCGGTATAGGTCAGCTGTAAGACACTAAGTCTTGTCATGTAAGTATTAAGATTAACAGTCATGTAGATGTTTGTCCTTATATAGCCAGCTGCGTGATTGCATCACAGGCAGTGGTTAAAAGTTGCAGGAAAAGTAATTAAAATCATTGGAAGGTTTAAAAAGTTAACTTGCAGTTTTGAATTGTATAACTTGCTTTTGCTTTCCAAGTAATAAACATTTTGAAGACTCATTTATGAGTGACAACTGCTACACATGATGATCTCTTGCAATATTTGTAATGTTTCTTTTGTTATCACCGAGTCTGGTATTGTTTCAGGACCGTTTGAACGTTCCACCAAACAAAGAGGTTAAGGAGTTTCGAGGGAAACAAAATTTCAGGGTGACCCATAGTCAGATTGCCTTCTTTGAAATGCTAGATAAAAAAATTGAACAGGTATGTGTAATGATTTGGAGTTGTCATAGGTAGATTAGTAAGAAAACTAACAGGCAGGACCACAGGACTGGAGTTCCTTCATTTATCAAGTTACGTATGCTGGAGTTATCCATGGTTATGTGCATTTAAAGGTATAAACAAAATGGTCTCGAGTATCTAAGATCTCCCAGATTCTTGAGTTAACGAAGTTTTACTATAGTGTTGTATTATATGCAGTATGCTGGAACTAGAACCTTCTGGCAGTTTGACTCTTTAGTCTGTTCATTGTCTACACTTGTTGCTGCCCAGGTTTTTTATTGATCACTGCTATAAACAGTGAATGATGATGTGCAGTGTGAAAGGTGGACCCATCTTTTTCTGAATATCTGTGTCAGGGTAAGTATGAGTTTACATGACTGTTGTGAGAAAATTCAAATGTTCACTTTTAATGAACATCACAGAGGGTTTTAAAAAAAGACATTCCAAACTTCTTGTGCACCTAAAAAAGTATCCGAACAGAAGGGGATATGGAAATGTGGAATACCAGACCATCTGGCCATAAAATCTCACACTCTTTTGTATCTGCTTTAAGCATTCTAAGCCTAGCCTTTCGAAAAAAATAATACATTTTTATGGTTATGCTTGGTTACAAGGTCATTCTCAGTTTCGAGGTCATGCTCGCTTTCAAGGTCATGCTTATTTACAAGGTCATGCTTCATTTCAAGGTCAGCTATTTACAAGGTCATGCTTCGTTTCAAGGTCATGCTTATTTACAAGGTCATGCTTCGTTTCAAGGTCATGCTGGGTTACAATGTCATGCTCAGTTACAAGGTCATGCTCTGTTACAGTGTCATGCTCAGTTACAAGGTCATGCCTGTTACAGTGTCATGCTCGGTTTTAAGGTCATGCTCGGTTACAGTGTCATGCTGTTTGAGGTCATGCTTATTTAAGGTTATTCATTTAGGTATGTCTTGTCCAATCATGCTCATTCAGAATGGGTCAGATTTACAGTCTGAAGGCTTACATTCATAGTACAAGGTATGTATGTAAGTTTAAGGCATGCTCGGTATAATCCTTTTAATAGGGTATGTCATGTCCAGAGAAGGGGTCACAGTATCTGACGCCATTTTAGACTATTATGAGCTGTATAATCTTAGGCATTGACTGTTAGCTATTAATAGCAGAGATTGTTGAGACTTTCGACATATTTTGTCTGTTGTCTGTTGTTCTATTCTAATCTTACAATGGATGTTTGTATCACCCAGTTATATTAGAGCCAGAATGTAGCTGCCAGCACACTGTAGTGTTAAACATGTATCACGTTGCATGTTTGCAAAGTTAAACAATCATTTTGTTATTTTGTAGGGTGAAGACTACCACTCTGAACACAGTATAGAAATATCAACTCCTGAAGACAGCTAGACCATCATCATCATCATCATCATCAACATAAGCATCATTGTCATCATCATGGTTGTAAAAATCTTGCATTTACGGTCAGCCCAACTTGTGGTGACATTTATTGTGATAAGCTGCGGCTGTGAAGTATGGGGCCCAGCTGTTTATGGTGCATTACATACCCAAAATGACACCTGGGTCACATGGCTATACCTGTGACAAGTGATAGAAATTGAGGATGAAATTAAGAGTGCAGAAAAATTCGCTTAGACGATGTTACTGAAACTAGAGTAGAATTGCCTTGGAATTAAGATAGTGAGCAAAATGTTATTGGAAAGTGGTTCTTCTTTTTAGAAAAGGGCTAAACTCTGCCCTTTTCTTTATATGGAGTTATTGGGCTGAAGGAAAAGGATAATGGATCCCCTTGAAGATAAAAGACATTCACAGCATTGGTCCTTGGAGTGGATGTACGTGAGACTGTTCAAGTCTGCAGATTCTCTTGTGTTAAGGAATGGTATAAACTAGTACATTCCTTCACCAGAAGACTTTAAACCAGATACATTGTGGGATGTTACCATTTTGTCTTTTATAAAGAAGCAATTATGGCATTAAACAGTCATTTTGTTAATCCTGCTGCATTATGTCAAACAAGGCCTCAAAATATGAATGAATGGTGCCATCATCCCCAAACCAGCATGCTGATTGTTTCTTTTTTGTGTTTGATTACATGTATGTCATTTTTAATCCCAAATGACATTGTGAGTATATGCCTATTTGATAGCGCTAAGTGTAATGTAACAGTGTTTGTCTTTGCACCACTTTATGAGAACACCTGGGTGTATTTTTTTCAGTCAATGTTCAGTCAGTGGGCCTGCAAACGTTTTCACTGTGCAGACCTTCAGCGTGTAACTGGCAAGTTTTTTTTGTGTTCTGCACACCTGGATATTGTTTGGAGTGTTACAATAATGATTTTATACTCTCTTACCTTGAATCAGTTATGTAAGTTGATGTAAACAAATTGCTCTACAACCATGAAGGCTAATTAACAGTCAAACTTTAAAAGTACATCTCAGTTCAGATAGGTCAAATGTTCTGCATTAATTCGGAGGGCAAAAACTTGGGGCTGCTTCTAATGTCCCAACCAATTTACAATTTTCTTTATTTTTAATGCAAAAGTATGTTTTATTACTATGAGAAAATAGCATATTGTTGTTGTTAATGATAACCTTTTCTTCTTCTGATCCTAGTAATAAAACATTAGATGCAGGTCACAATTTGGACTGCCGCTGATTGCATATGACTGCAGTTGATTGCATTTCACTGCTGCTGATTGCATTGGATTGCTGCTGATTGCATTTGACTGCCACTGATTGCATTGGACTGCTGCTGATTGCATTTGCCTGGGGCTGATTGCATTTGACTGATGCTGATTGCATATGACTGCCATTGATTGCATTTGACTGCTGCTGATCGCATTTGACTGCAGCTGATTGCATTTGACTGATGCTGATTGCATATGACTGCCATTGATTGCATTTGACTGCAGCTGATTAATTTGACTGCCGCTGATTGCATTTGACTGCCGCTAATTGCACAGGACTGTCTCTGATTGCATTTGACTGCTGCTGATTGCATTCGACTGCCACAGATTGCATTGCACTGGGGGTCATTGAATGATCTGACACTTGAAATGTAGGTTACTAGGTGAAGTTAAGCTGAGCATTTTACTGCTTCCAGCATCTCATTTGTTTTCATAAAGAATGTCTACTAAATATTTTCTATCACATTCGTTGCATTTTTATGCAAGAAAGCTAGCAACAATATACAAGTTACTTTTCTACAAAATGATTCCAGACCTGGTCGAAGCTAACAAATATTTTTATTATTGTTTTACTTACAGGTAATAAGCCAGTTATTGCACTGCCAAGATATACTTGAAGGTAGATCACATTGTGGGTTAGCAAACATACTTGTTGTTGCCAGATATATGTAACATAAAATACAGAATAAGTTACTGATTTACATTGAAGGTCGACATAGGCATGATTATCATTCTATCATTAGAAGTTAGGTCATACCTGTGTGTTTGTTACAGTACATCCTCTGTCAGAATTGTTGAGTTGTATTTATATTCACACATTTATACTTATTAAGGCTCATATTTTATGTAGTAAAACATGAACTATGGTAACTTAGTGCTGAAGATGCCAGTCTGATTACAATATTGATATTTTCGTAGATTTTGTTCAAGCAATAGATGAAAGGGTTGAAATAAAGCTGTCAAATAGTGTTAGAAGTCACTCTTATCTGATGGTCATTTGCGTAGACAGTCATTAGTACTCAACATACAAACAAATTCGCCTGTATTATGTGATCACTATTTGGAGTGGGTACATTCAGAATTTTCCATGGGCATATTTGGAATTTTCTGTGGGCATATTAGGAATTTTTCATGTCAGAGCATATAAGGAATTTTCCGTGGGCATGTTTGGAATTTTCCTTACGTAAATTTGGAATTTCCCTTGTGCAATGAGGCAAATTTGGAATTTTCCTTGGGCATATTTGGAATTTTCCGTGGGCATATTTGGAATTTCCCTTGGGCAAATTTGGAATTTCCCTTGTGCAATGAGGCAAATTTGAAGTTTTCCTTGGGCAATTGTGCAAATTTGGAAATTTCCGTGGGCATATTTGGAATTTTCAGTGGGCAAATTTGGAATTTCCCTTGTGCAATGAGGTAAAATGGAAATTTCCTTGGGCAATTGTGCAAATTTGGAATTTTCCTTGGGCATATTTGGAATTTTCCGTGGGCATATTTGGAATTTTCCTTAGGCAAATTTGGAATTTCCCTTGTGCAATGAGGTCAATTTGGAGTTTTCATTGGGCAATTGTGCAAATTTGGAATTTTCAGTGGGCGTATTTGGAATTCTCTGTGGGCATATTTGAAATTTTTCGTGGGCATATTTGGAAATATTCCTTGGGCAAATTTGGAATTTCCCTTGTACAATTAGGCAAATTTGGAGTTTTCCTTGGGCAATTGTGCAAATTTGGAATTTTCCGTGGGCAAATTTACTGTGTGCACAGTTTAAAATTAGCAGAGTAAAATAGTTGTGTTGTCTTCCATTTATTTCTGTTGGGTTAGGGAGATTGAAGTTTGCAGAGACAACTATACACTGACCCATAAAGTTCAATCTGAAGTGTGGTTGAGGAAAGTACACAGAAACACATTAAAGCTGTTTATTTAGTTTGACTGATGTTTTACAGATAAGACAATCACTTTTATAGATTCCTCTAATTAATGAAAAATCTTTGTAGTTACAACGCTTGATTGTACATAGCTCTAGGGTCGAAATTCTTCCACCGATCCAATTTGTCCAATAATTCTCTGTGAAATCTTGATATTTTCCGGTTTCTAAAGGGACACACTTTCTAATCAACAGTTTCAAATATAAATATATATGATGACTGCATACTAACCTACATGATAGTAACATCGTGCAAGGAAGTGCATGACTGTTCTTTTGTTGTTGTTGTTGTTATTGGAAACAAAGACAGTATCCAGTTCTGATTACCTGATACAATGCATTAAACTATATCTGTGGTGTATAAAGAACTATATTGATGTTAAATACTTCATTTGTGACAGCACTTCAAAGATAAAAGACCATAGTTCCATTATAGAATATTCCCTTGTTCTGTAAAGAGCTTGAATTTGTTTGATTTGTGTGTACTGGTAGCCATGGAGATATTTAGTTTGAAATGTTTATATCAACACCATAAAATTGTCATTGTTTATAAGTTAGATTTGTACAATTCAGGTTTTTAGTTCCCCAGAGCATGTAGTATTGTGATCAATGTTTGTCCGGCATCTGGCTGTAGTTCAGGCATCAACAATTGCTAGTAAACATTCTAGAGGCGTACATTTAGCTCAAACTTAATAAAACTTGGTGACAATATTTACCTGCACAAAGTCTTCATTGTGAAGACTACTCGTGGTTAGGTTACTTTTTTACCAAGCTGTCTAACATACATAACATATGAATTAGAATATCAATGATATAACTGTAAACAATGTCCGTGAATAAAACAAATTAATGTGGTATCAGTTAAAGTAGATTAGACAGATGGTATGCTAAATACTAGTGCATACTTTAAATATGGACATAGTACAAGCAATTTCTCTTATGCTGACCTTTGTGGTCAGTTGTTGGTAGATTAGACGTGCAGGGCAAGAAGTCACCTGACTGTTACAAAGCTTGACCTATTTATTTTAACAGTTCATATTGTTTTAAGCTACAGTTCAGTCTCTCACAACAAAATGTGCCAAAATGTTGTCTATATAATACCGGTAATGCAGTCACAATCATTCAGATTTTGTTTCATGTTTTTTTCTACCTTTATGGTTTGAACCCATAAAATTTTATATATTATTCAGTACATGTATAATGCAAATTACAAGAAAGATTTGGCATGAGCTATTTCATTTACAAATCCACAGTTATATAATGAATTTGACTATTATGTTCACCTTGACAACTTAAGTTCAACGGGGGGGGGGGGGGGAATCCCATGGTTGTGCTGGGCCTATAAACAATATAAAGAATCTGACAACATTCTGTACAGTGTTGTCATTGTGCTAATACCATACCAGTTGCTAGTGTCACAAAATCTTTACACAGGAAGAAAAAAACCTGGGCAATCAAAGTTTTTTTGTATACCATTATACATTGGAGTCAGGCTCATCCGTCTGTTGTCCAGGCTATTTCTCGACAACCACTGGCCAGAATTAAATGAATCACCACAGCAATGACAAGTACAAAGTCAAGTTGTGGATATTGTCAGTATATTTGTTATGCCTGGATAATATTTCATAGAGTTACGGCCTTTTGAATTTTTCATTAATATTAAGTGTACCATGAGATGTTTGTTTGGCGAACTATTTCTCGGCAACCACAAGCTATAAATCAATGACATTTCTGAGCAGACATATGAACCAAGCTTACTTGTGCATATAATTGCTTTGTTGTGCTCGGATAATGTTGTGGCATGAATGAATTGAAAACTTATTAAATATTCTCCAACAATCTAGCACCCGCATGCTGAGCTCTCATTGGTTCACTGTGTTGAAATGGCCAGCTAAGAGTAAAGTAACTATATTTAGATGGCATCTTGGGGTATTCATCACCTTTAGTGATAGCTCTAGATCTTCGGGGTTTTGTCACAGTGGTTTTGAGAGTGCTCCTGGATGTTATTCTTCCCTTACGTTTTACGACTTATGTATTCATTTAGATGATTGTGAAATGGCTACTAAAATCAACTTTTTTGTAGATTTATATGTTAACTGAATGAAATATAATACATGTACTTTGAAATGACAAATGTTAATGTTGTAGTGATTTGTTTGGTTTTAGTATATTTTGTATTATTAAGCTTAGAGTTGCATTTCATGATGTAAAATGTTAATTGTTTTTTGCAATGATATGCATTAGATGATATGCAGTATATTTTAATCTAGTTTACTATGATTGTTTATTAAGGGTGGGTATAAGCTTCACATCTTACTTCAACAAGCTAGATCTGATGCTGGTCTAATATCTAGTTATAGTAATAATTTTGGCACTGTTTAAAAAAAAGTGTTTAAATAGTAACTGAGATTGCTCAGATCTTAGCTTTGAATCTATAAATTTATGATGCCAGTACATTTTCTTTAAAATAAAAGGTACAATTTCTGTTAGATTTTCCTACAGTTAAAACATCTTTAAATTGTATGCTTACTTGGAACCCGAGGCTTCTGCCACTTAACATCACAATAGGACATCTTACATTGCAGTTGACGTACATGGACTTATAGCCCATTTTGACTTGGAAACCTTTTCGATTATCATAACGTAACAAAGTCTTTATGTAACTCTTACCTGTGATATTGCCATTTGAACCAACATAGATCATGATCAGGCAGCCCAGCTGTATACATGTAGATTCATCATGATTCGCACATTCTGGCAAGCATCATCCCCTGTCCCTATGTGGGCCACCAATACATTTACTCTTGTAGCAGATAAGTCATTCTCAATCATACCGCCATATCACTGTAAATGGTTAGTTTAAGATAACTCTAGCTTGAAGGTCAGAGATTTAAGCCCAAGACATTTATTGTTGCTCATGATTTGTTTTTAAGATTTGAAAACAGGCTCATTAATGTAAAAGTGTGCATTTTAATTGTTTGCTCCTTGAACTTTACATACAATTACATGATTGTCACATGTTTTATATCTCATGTCACAACTGTTTTATAGACCTGCAGGAGTAAGGTGATTGAAATACACACAATCTTTTGGAAGATATTTTACACAGTAAATTCTTTATTTGAAAGGCTCAAGATACATTGTTTTTAGCTCAGAATTTTGGAATGTCACATGTGTGCATTAGTACAATGTTTTTAGAAAGGTCAAATTAAATATTTAGATATCATGAATATAAAATCAAACATACTGTATAGAAGGGCATACTTTCAAGTAGTTTTTGTTGTAACAATAATTATGTGATGCCTGCCAGCCATTATATTGTATAAATAATGTACATAAATCAAACCCCCTCCCCCAATTTTTAACTACAATCCAAATTTGTTGGGAGTTATTTTATTAATAAAGTCAATCTGTTATAGAACATGTGTGTATTAATTGAAAATGGTTTCTTAGCTGTGAAATATTGTTAAATTATAAGCATTTTTTTAGCAATATCTTGTCTGTCTTTATTATTTTTCTTATGCGCTAATTATGATTTAGATGAGATATATATTAAATGTTTTGTATGTGATTTATTTGTGCACGGTCTATATAGTTAGTCTGTTACATTGTTTTGTCACCAAATAAGAAGCAATAATCTGTATGTATTGGAAGTGTTTACATCCTCTTGTAAGAGGCAAGTCTGTATAGTGTGTGTTGCAGGTGGCAAGTATGTATACCCTGCTGTAAGTATGAATATATATCCTGTTTCAGGTGGCAAATTTGTTATTCTACTGCAAGTGGCAACTCTGTATATCTGTTGCAAAGCTACATATCTGTTGCAGGTGGCAAGTCCTGTTGTAAATCTGTACATCATGTTTTAAGTGGCAAATTTGTGTATCATGTTGCATGTGGCAAGTCATGTTGTAAATCTATATATCCTGTTTTAAGTGGCAAATCTGTATAACATGTTGCAAGTCATGTTGCTAATCTATATATCCTGTTTTAAGTGGCAAATCTGTATATCCTGTATAGACTGTTAAGTCTATATTTTTTTTCAATTGACATAATGCTGGTATCTTTTTACAATCAACAAGTGTTTGTATATCTTTGCAATGGACAATGTTTTGTATCTTATTGCAAGTGACAAATTTTGTGATTATTTTTCATGTAATAAGTTTCTTGTTGCAACGTGACAAATCTATGTATCTTGTTATAAATGAGTTGGTGCATCTTGATGCAATTGGTGTGTTTTATAGATTTTGTCAGTTTGTGTTTAGTTGTGTATATAGTAGTAGATGCTTTGTTAATTTATTGATGTTTCTGAAACAAATTAATCAGTTATGTTTTACAGAGCCTTGTGTTTCTAGCAACCAATGTGAGGTCACTAGAAATTCCTTTTGTATGATACCATAATTAAAATTAAATTCAGACATTGTTAAGTTTCAGTTTGATCTTTTTTCTCACTTTGCAAAAACAGAAGTTTCTTTTAGAGAGTTTGTTACATCTAGGCAGGTTGATAAATTATTTAGTCAATAGTTTGCACATTCCCAGAGGGATTGATGTTTGCATTCAAATATTCAAAACAAAGTGCTGTAAAAGTCTTTATACTTTTGAGATGTTTACTTTGTGATTTTTCCAATTTTCTGTTTATTTGCAAGTTTTTATAATTTGCGAATAAGCACTATTTTATGTATGATCATCATTTGTTTGCTTTTTCGAAAATTAGCAAAAATAAAAACCTTGTTCCAATATGAAAAGTTCCTACTTTGAAAATGGCTAAACATAACAGGACATGAGTATATTACTGTGTCTTAGACAAGCCTTTAGAACTCCTTTGCCTGGATACAACTTTCTATTTGGCCAACAGAATTGTTTGTTTGGACAATAGGACTTTAGCTACTGGGACATAAGCCCCTAAGCACAAGTTTGCATAGACAGACATTAGCCCCTTTATTATTTTGCAGAACCATACATTAGCCCCTTCACTCTTCAGAATTAAAAACTTGATTTAATAATGCACCATAAAAGTTAGATTGAAAAATGTCTACTAGATTTGTTTGTTTTGACTAAGTAAATTTGGATAATTATATATAATTTAATGAAGGGGCTAAATGTCACCTTTGGAAAAACCATGGAGGGGCTGATGTTTGCCTGTACAAAATTGAGCTAGGGTGCTAATGTCTTTGGGGACTATTGTCCATTTACCATTTGTTTCTGATTACAGGGTACTAGGATGAAAACTGTATTTAGTGTACATTAAGACAAGATCCTAGTGCTTGAATGGTTGCTTTAATAAGACAGAGGCTTAACATAAATGATAGGGCTGAGATCAGAAACAAAAAATATTTTAGAGGATGTATATAAGTTTTTCTTGTTTCAAAATGGATTAGGATGAATCATGGTATATGCATACTGACAATATGTTCAGAGCTGGAATCTGAAAACAATCTTTCGATTTATTTTTGTACAGAAACATGTTTTTTTTTTTCATGATGTAATTTTGCATTTCATCCAAGCAGCATTTTCGACATTTGTTTGTTGACATTTTGTGTATAATACCTCACTGTTGTTTTACTATATTTCTGTAGTGCAATACACTTTAGTTCAGCCATTGTTGTATATTATGCAAGTCAGTTGCCTCTTTCAATGCATTAGCTTCTACATAAGAAGAAAACAAATCTGGTGTTTATATTCCTGTCAGCACAATAATTTTGCAGACTATGGTCAGGTGCTCTGTCAATCAATGTGACTTTGTAAGCTTGATTAAGGTCTCTATGTTTATTTGCCTATATTTAGACATGATCTCTGAACTTGGATAGGTTTAAGCTAGTCTTAATCAGCAAACCTAGCTACAAAATTCTTGGGCATAATATCTTTAAATATCAAAGATCAATTAAAATACAATTTGTCCAACAGACCTGGCACTTTGATTTTACCAATTAAGTGAAGATAAGAAATTTCATTACTACAACATATTTGTTTTGTCATCTGAAGTGATAGGTATGTGATGCAATTAAGAAAAGTGATGTAATAACAGTCTGTTACCATTTCTAGTATTGATTTTGTTTAAGAGTTTTTTTTCTTGTTATGGTTTAGACAAGCTGATCCTTTACTGTAGATCGGTGTACTGTTCTGTGATCTGTACAAGAACTGTAACTCCCTGTTTATTAGTTTTGGCGTTACTGTCCTTTGTTACTTTTTGTTCAAAGCATAAATAGAAAGTATTGAAGAGAATGAATAGATACTTTGTATGTACATGTATCAATATAGATACACATGTACATATACTGAGAGATATAAAGGACAGTGCACAAGAACCTGTAGTCTAGTTTCAATATTTTAGATGCTCCTACCCCTGTTTGAAATGATATAATACAGCAAAAGGAAATCATACGGTAGTTGTTTTAATGCATTGAAATAACTGTAGCTATAAGTCACTTTATAGTGACAGCCCTTGTTTAACATGTGAAATTGATCAACATTTTGATATATAATCATATCCTGCTGATGACCAATTATTCTGTGACTGGTGCAGACAAGATCAACCTGCACGTCCTTGCCATCTGCTCATGATCTGCACTTTTTACTAATTTAGTTATAATCCATTTTAACAGTTAATGAATTATCAAAACTGAAAGATTGGCAAGTCTGTTTTAGGGATATTATTATTATTATTATTATTATGATATGGTAAGGGTAAAGCAAGACACCAAAACAAGATAGAATATATAAAGTAATCTACTTAGACATCACCAATCCCATTCTCTACATGAGATCACATAACTAAAGTACATCTCATTATACTCTATTCTTTTTCAGAAGATCGTGTACTTTAGTCAGATTGAATAGCTAAGCTTAATTGTATGATATTTCATCAGGGCACGAGTGTACTCCTGTGAGCAAGTGACCCATTAAATGACATATAGATCATGTGACCCATTTAGTGACATACATTATATATACATCATGTACTGCTATAATTGTTAATTATTAACTAGTCTTTATTAGTGTACTAATTGTTAATTTTATGCATGTAGATGCTGAAGTGTTGTCTCATTGATTGAATGTGGGAACTTTATTTTCAACTTGTTATAAATAAATGATGATTTTCACAAGCAACTAATTGACATTTTATTTATTCAGTAATAATAAACTCGTATAAACTTTGTAAGAGGTCACATATTAAAGCAACCACTTGCTTTGGGTGACCACTGTTTGTTGTTGTTGTTGTAGGAGTTTTACGCCCGTTCTGACCGTATATTTGGTCATTTCAACAGTCGGGCAGTTTACCTAACCAGTGTTCCTGGGAAGGACCAGAACTATATTCCTATCCTCCGTAAGAATCTGCCAACCAATGTTTTATTTTACCATGTCACTCATAGTTGAGATACATTTACTTGCTTTGAGCTAAATGCTGCTTAACCTTCATGCAACTGGCAAAACCTGTGTGACCAGTGTAGATCATGATCAGGCTACACATCTATGCACTCTAGCATGATTACCTCTACTGTACGCTATTCAGTGAGTAAATTTTCAGTGAGCATCACTGTGAATAACTAATGGTAGATAAGGTACTGTCCAAAATAGAAAGATTGATATGTCCATTTCAGTAATTTAGCAGCTAGGAAAAGGGTTGAAGTTGCTACTTTAGTTGTGTTCCTAAGGTGGCTGCTTGAGACAGTAAACACTGTATTTGTGTCACTACCAGGCTTAAAGCACAGCAGATGCTTCAAAATCATGTAAAAAATGAGTTATACAGAATCATTATACCCCCAAACAAAGTTTAGGATGGGTATATAGGAGTCACCGGATGGTTGGTCGGTCGGGCGTCCGGTCGGTCCATTATAATTTTTCTTGTACAGAGTTATTGCCAAGAACAATATCTCTATTTTAGTGTTTTTGCAACGTATTTTGTTACTACTACCGGTAACTTCTTCAGTTGATAAAGCGGTCTTTCAGGGGTATTAATCACATTTAGTGATAGGTCTAGTTTGTCTTATTTACTGTGATAGTCAAACTTTCCTCTATCATTCAACGGGAATGAAAATATTGCACAGGTTCATAGATTATGGTTATAACTATGATGGCAACTTTCTTTATTTTAGAAGTATAAATCAGTGATTAAGTCTTACTTAAAATTATGATGGTCACTTTGAAAGTAGTACTGCTATCACGCAAGCTGGTGAATACATGTGGTTGCATTCAATGATCTAAAACAGCTGCATCTTATCAGGATATGAAAACTGAAGTCTAAAATATACTGATAATACTCATACAGCATTAAAGCACATTCTAAATGAACATACAATGTATATATTCTGATCCTGAAAAGCACCAATACAATGTACCTCCCATATTTGGTGAAAGGGACATAACTCCAAGAAATAATGAGTAAAGTGTAAAATGTTGATCATCAGATACTAAACAAGAGCTTATCATTTCAATAGTGATTAGGACCAATCATTCCACAGCAAATGATACTTGTTCCAGGAATTGAAGATGTGCTGATAACTGAAATAAACACAATTTGTCAATGAATTAGTTTATTCTGAACCTCCAGACTGCATGGGGGACTTGCATATAGTTAACTTCAGAAGTTGGATGCAATGGAGAATAGATAATCATTATAGGCTGAGGAAATGCACTCTGGTGGTATGAAGCCAGAAAAATGGATTGATGTTGCAACAAAAAAATTATCACATCACATAAACAAGAGGGCCAATATGGCTCTATATCACCCACCTAAGACCTACTTATGACCGTATGTGACCAACTTCAACCCCAAACTATATATCATAAACACAGATATAGGACCTTGACAAGACAAACCTTCTGACCCTTTTACATGATGATTGGCTATAAAATGTGACTTCTAGAGTACAATCAAAGTTTTCCCTGGAATTGACCAGGTGACTTAGTTTTTTAAATCCCCAGTGATCCACACAAACATTCTGACCAATTTTTATGATGATTGGGTTTTAAATAAATTGCACCTGTATGGCATACACAAGATTTTTAACGGGTTACCTAGTTTCTGACCTCAGATGACCTATATTCAAAGTCAACATCAATTCATTAACACAATCATACTGACCAAGTTTCATGAAGATCCAATGAAAAATGAAACCTACGTATATTGTGTACACACAGTATTCGACCCCATGACCTTGTTTTTGACCCAAGATGATCGATATTCAAACTCGATCTAGATTTCATCAAAAATGCAATGTCTATTTCATACACAAGGGCTTTTTATGATTTGACCCAGTGACTATTGAAGTTTTTTCCCAGATGACCCATACTGAAAAACGACTTAAATTTTATTAAGATTGATCCTGTGAACTAGTTTTTGACGCCAGACAATCCATATTCATACTCAATCTAGATTTCATCAAGATGATCATTCTGAACAAGATTCAGTCAAAAATGCAACCTGTATTGCATGCACAAGGTTTGTCTATGATTTGACCCCATGACCTAGTTTTTTATCCCAGATGATCTACATCCGAACTTGACCTAGATTTTACCAAGATAGCCATTCTGACTAAGTTTCGTGAAGATCCAATAAAAATGTATAGATCTATGATTTTTCCCCGTGACCTAGATGACCCATATTTGAAATGCACCTGGAATTTATCAAGGCAATCGTACTGACCAAGTGTTATGAAGATCCAATGAAAAATGCAACCTCTTTTGCATACACAAGGTTGTTCTATGATTTGTCCCCGTGACCTAGATTTTTTACCCCAGGTGACCCATATTCAAACTCGACCCATATGTATGCCTGTCTCTCATTGATCCGTTTTTCTCACTGATCCGTTTTCTGTTGAAAATAATCAAGGCAGTCGTTTTGACAAAGTTTCATCAAGATCCAGTGAAAAATGCATCCTCTAATGCATACACAAGCCGGTTAGTGTTGACAGACAGATAGACGACGCACACCATGCGGTCACAATAATCCAACCTTTTAAAATTACTCTCATTAACCTTTTAAAAACAAAAGTGGGTCGTTTATGGTAAGTGTGCCGTTCTGCAGGTAGGCACCTATACACACCCATGTACCACGTGACTTTACATGTGACATATCTTCCTGTTTGACAAGATGGCGGGAATCAGGAAGTGGCAAATGGATGCAAAGATATTATTTTTTCTTGTTTTGTCCTTCATGACAGGACCGGTAGTTTGTCTTAATTG
>JAFMSR010001952.1:0-24980 GCA_022818135.1 Saxidomus purpurata | reverse complement strand
CTTCAAATACTCCAATATATTTTCTAATCTAGATTTTGATGCTTATGATGTCAGTATTTGATCTACTTTTTAAGGCAATCTGTTTAGTATAAGTTATTTGATTAAAAAATCTTATTTTTTTGGAAGAACATCTGAAGCTGGTATGGGCATACTACTTGAATTATTTTGTTACGTTTAGTATGTTAGGCTTTCGATATGTTGTAAAGGGAAATAAATGTTCAGTACTACAGGGAAATATTTGAATTTTGCTGTCTTTGCAACTAGATAGAACGTGAGGTAAGTGTAGGGAAAACTTGCCATCAGTTGCGTAAGTGTCAAGTTGCCTGTTTTCAGGAAGTAGATGTTTTAATGCATCATCTTGGCTTAGTTTCAATTTTGTAATTTTTGATTGTTTATTGCATTATTTGGACATCTGTTACTTGTTGATGTTTGCCAGGTTTTACCCTGTTTGAATTTCCCCTCACAAGATGTTTGGTTGTATCATATTCTCTATATCACAGCCAGGCTGATACATTATGATCGATCGTTGATAAAGCATACAGTGGATGCATGCAATAAGTTTTTCATTGTTTTTCTGTCCCAGTTTAGTTTATTCCAATGTTACCTTTACTCTAATAACAGCTGACCAAAACAGACTTTAGTGTTCTTTAGGTGCAGATATACTATGATTGTAATCTGTTCAAGAAACTACACTGTAATAAAGTGGAATTACCTTGCAACATTTTTAGCTCGACTTTTCTATGAAAAGGGGAGCTATCCTACTCGCCCCGGCGACGCCGTTGGTGTCACACCTTGGTTAAGTTTTTCGTACTACCCCACTTTATTTCAAAAGTATTAGAGGTATGGCTTTGAAACATACCATACTTGTTTACCATCATAACCTCCAGCTACAGACAAGAGAACATAACTCTGTCAAGGTTTTTGACAGAATTATGGCCCTTTTTTGACTTAGAAAGTGTATTGAGCTTGGTTAAGTTTTCGTACCACCTCACTTTATTTCAAAACCATTGGAGGTATTGCTTTGAAACTAACCATACTTGTTTACCATCATGACCTACATCAACAGACAAGAGTACATAACTCTGTCAAGGTTTTGAACAGAATTATGCCCCTTTTTTACTTAGAAAATACATTGAATATGGGTAAAATCCACTTATTGCCTTAACCTTTTGAGATATTGCTTTGAAACTTTGAATGCTTGTTAACATCATTACCCCCATCTGTAGGCAAGAGAAGGTAACTCTGTCAGGGATTTGTTTTACAAATTAATGCCCTTTATCGACTTAGAATCTTGGTTAAGTTTTTTGTACCAGTCCACTTTTTGACTAAACTGTTCGAGATATTACTTTGAAAGTTGGAATACTTGTTTACCATCATGATCCCAAACAAACATGGGCAGGAGAAGGTAATTCTGTCAATGATTTTATATGAATTATGGCCCTTTTTTACTTAGAAACTCAGTTAAAATTTTCATTCTTGTCCACTTGTTGACTTAACCATTTGAGATATTACTTTGAAAGTTGGAGTACTTATGTACCATCATGAGACCTATCTGTAAGCAAGAGAAGATAACTCTGTGAAAATGTTTCTTGATTTGTACTTAGAAATTCCTAGTTAAAGTCTTGTGTGCCCTTAACTGTCAAAGTTTTGTTTTATTGGCAAGCAATAAAAAAGTCGAGCGCGCTGTCCTACTGACAGCTCTTGTTATAAGTCTATTCATAGTTAAATACTTGTAGACGTGAAAAAATGATAGACATACTTTACTTAGACTGCTACATACTCATGATCTTACTTTGTCTATTCAGGGTAGTGGTAGCCTAGATGCCATTCAAATTATAAAGAAATTGGGAGGTGGTCTACAAGATTCGTATCTAGATGAAGGTATGTTTCATACAACTGTTCACAAATCCTAGAGCGGTGGTGTAGAGGTTAAGGTAACTCTCATCCCGGAGGTTGCTGGTTCGGGTCCCACTTGTGTCATGACCGTTCCTCCTCATATGACACCAGTACTGGTTTTTCCAGGAAGCGGATCTGAGAGTGACTCGATAAGCTTCAAGCTTTCTTCACAGTCAACATTGAATCAATCTATTTTAAAATAAATTAGTATAAACTAGTCGGAGAAAAGGCGATACATAGGGATCGCTTTGTCCGTCCGTCCGTCGGTCCGTCCGTCACACAAACTTAACGTTGGCCATTACTTTGCCATTTCTTAAGATTTCTTCATTAAACGTTACAATTGTATTGCTTATGACAAAAGGGTCATGATGCCGCCAAATTTTTTAGGTCAAGGTCATATTTGACAGAGTTATGCCCCTTTTTGTACTTAGATTTTGTAACGAAAACTTAACGTTGGCTATAACTTTGCCATTTCTTTAAATTTCTTCATCTAACTTTCAAATTGCATTGCTTATGACATTAGGGTCATGATGCCGCAAAATTTTGTAGGTCAAGGCCATATTTGACAGAGTTATGCCCCTTTTTATGCCCCCGAAGGGAGGCATATTAAAATCGCACCGCCTGTCCGTCTGTCCGCCTGTCCGTCCGTCCGTCTGTCCGTCCGTCCGTCCGCCTGTCCGCCTGTCCGTCCGTCCGTCCCCCCACTTACAAATTCGTGTCCGGACTGTAACTTTGTCATGCATTGAAGGATTTTAAAATAACTTGGCACACATGTCTAGCACATCAAGACGACGTGTCGCTGCAAGACCCACATCCCTACCTCAAAGGTGAAGGTCACACTTGGAGTATGAAGGTTATGGAATCCTCTATATATGCACACATTCGTGTCCGGACGTAACTTTGTCATGCATTGAAGGATTTTAAAATAACTAGGCACACATGTCTAGCACATCAAGACGACGTGTCGCGCAAGACCCACGTCCCTAGCTCAAAGGTTAAGGTCATACTTAGAGTTTGAAGGTAATGGATTCCTCCATATAAGCATATATGCACACATTCGTGTCCGGACGTAACTTTGTCATGCATTGAAGGATTTTAAAAAACTTGGCACAAATGTCTAGCACTCAAAGACGACGTGTCGCGTGCAAGACCCACGTCCCTAGCTCAAAGGTCAAGGTCATACTTAGAGTTTGAAGGTAATGGATTCCTCTATATAAGCATATAGCACACATTCTTGTCCGGACTGTAACTTTGTCATGCCTTGAAGGATTTTAAAATAATTTGGCACAAATGTCTAGCACATCAAGATGACGTGTCGCGTGCATGACCCACATCCCTACCACAAAGGTCAAGGTCACACTTAGAGTTTATAGGTAATGGAATCCTGTATATATGCATACATTTGGTCCGGACTATAACTTTATTATGCTTTGAAGGATTTTAAAATAACTGTGCACAAATGTCTAGCACATCAAGTGGATGTGTCGCATGCAAGACCCAAGTCCCTATCTCAAAGGTCAAGGTCACACTTAGTGTTTAAAGTAATGGAATACTGTATGCATGATTACTCTGTCATGCATGGAAGGATTTTAAAATTACATAGCACATTTATTGAGCACATGGAGAGGACACAGACTGTGAGGCACCTCTTTCGGGGGCATTCGTCACTTGGGAGGGACAGCTCTTGTTATACTTAGATTTTTGCTATAACTTTGCCATTTCTTAAGATTTCTTTATCAAACTTTCAAATTGTATTGCTTATGTCAAAAGGGTTGTGATGCTGCCAAATTTTGTAGGTCAAGGTCATATTTGACAGAGTTATGCCCCTTTTTGTACTTAGATTTTGTCACAAAATTATTGGTTATTCTGACAAAGCGTAAGAGGGCGACACAAGTGTTCTACTGAACACCCGTCTAGTTTAAGGAAAACAAGATGAGGGTATTCTAAGGCTTACTTGACGCCATCAGAAATAATATTTAGGTTCTTAAACAAATCTTTTTCATGCGACTGATGTATTTATACTGATATTATTTCCATGTCTATATTTTATTTTTCCGCGGGAGTAAATTAGAAAAGTCGGAAGGAGCTACTTCCATGTCCGAAACTCCGCCTACTTTTCCGAGTGCTTTAATCATATTAATGCACTCGAATTGACTATAGAAATATACCCTAGGCGTATTAGAATAATTTATGGCACACTTGTTTGGGTATAATCCAGTCAGTGAACTATAGCACAGATGTTTTAACAGAAGATTTACCTTTAGCCACGGTACAGCATTAACAGATCTAGTCTTGTTTGCTACCATGCTGTATACAGTGCAGCAGATACTCTGTACAATCATTCCCATGTAGAGTGGGTGCACCTATTCTTGGCTTCCTACACCCGGGTACTGGTAAAACTTGTGTTCAGAAAAGTGACTCTCCGGTTTATATTGTTTACCTCTGCATCTTCGTTTTTAAAAGTACAAAGTTATAGAAGAAAAGTGAAAGAAGACTGGTGTTTTTCAATATCTTTAAATCATAGAATTGATTTTTAGTAATCGTGTATGAATAAAAAAATCATGTTTTGTTTAGAATGAATTTAAACTTACATATAAGCCTATCATCACCTTTACCTGAATGTGAAAATAAATGAGATTCAATAATTTGTATGTATACATTGTTGCTTAAGTGTTAATAAGTGCACACACACACACACTATTTGCTGAACTTAAAAATCAATTAACTGTCCATTTAAGATATGATTTGCTAAATTTTGTGTTGGTTAATTTACAAATGCATTTTAAAACTTGCTTTGAAAAAAAAGGCTTCCATTCTTGATATTTTATTGCTGTAAGTGACATGATGGGCAAAAAGTAGTTTGGATTTAATTAAAAATCATTTACAGAATGAGGTTAAATTCACACGGTTTAAACGTGCATATGAAATACTGATTTCTTTATAGAACAGCAAACAGTTTTGCATATTGTCGATTGTTTTGTAGGATTTTTATTGGACAAGAAAATTGGTGTTAATCAACCCAAAAGAATAGAAAATGCAAAGATTTTAGTGGCTAATACACCTATGGACACTGATAAGATCAAGGTAAGCATTAGAAACAATGTGACATTCGTTGAAGTTACTCTGATCTGTAATGATAGAAACTGCAAAACTGACTGGTTCTCTAGTTTAATGGTAGAAAGCAGATGAGCGTGTTTGTATGGAAGCAGGATTTTGGAATGTTTCCATGTGCCTTAATTTTTGATTGCCTGACACAAATATTTAAGCACATGACAAATATAATTCTGCATAATCACAGCATCATTCTGAGTTAATACTGTCTGAATGTTCAGATTGTAGTTTGATTATATGAAACTATTTAATAGTTATTGAACTCCATATAATTAGCTGAAGCAGGGTTGAAATGTTCTGAACTGTAATATGTATTTGAGACTAGCTGACTTGTATCTCTTTTTTATTCTGTTTGATGCAGAACTAGATGCTAGTGATATACTCACAAAAGAAGTATGCGTCCCATGTTGGATAAAATAAGGATCAAAACATCTTGTTCATTATCTACATAAGGGCAGCTGCAACCAACTGTTCTTCCGTCCAAGATAAATATTTACATGTGTTAGTGTTACTTACTCAGTACATTGTTTTAGATGCTTACTGCAACTGTCAGGTGTGTTTAGGACACGTGTAACTCTATTACCTATATTTGCATATTTCAGGTGTTTGGATCTAAGGTTAAAGTGGATGCAATCTCCAAGGTTGCAGAGATAGAACTGGCAGAAAAAGAAAAAATGAAAAACAAAGTTGGGAAAATACTTAAACATGGGTGTAATGTATTCATCAACAGGTGTGTTGAACTATATACAATGACTGAGCAGTTTGTTGTGTAGAGATTTAGTAACTACTGAAATATGTTGATAGTACAAGTACATTGTAGAAGCAACAAAAACAAAAGTAATAATTTTACAGAGGTAGTTGAACATTTCATATTACTTTCTTCTCTTGTCTAATGAAAATACATGTCATTAAAAATTTTCTCAGCCAGTAACGTGAAGACATGAATTTTTAATTAATAAGAAAGCCATTAATGATTTGACTGCTGCCTCTAATTTCAACATACATTGTCTTTTTTTCATACAGACAACTTATCTACAACTACCCAGAGCAGTTGTTTGCAGATGCAGGTATAATGGCAATAGAACATGCTGATTTTGAAGGTGTGGAGAGGTTAGCCCTAGTTACAGGTTAGTTCACAAAATACCAGTAGATTATTGAAATTAAAATGTTGAGCAACCTTGCAGTATGATAGTAGAATCAGTTAATCACGACAGTGACATTTGTTCTTGCTTTGATTTCATTCTTATTGAAATGTAAGAAAATTGTATGAATTGAGACTTTAGGAAGCACATTCGGGTAGTGTTTGTTGCGTTTGAGAATTGTATCACTAATTTTTATGGAGGAAATGAAGCTCAGTCAAAAGTAAATAACTCTTTCGAAAGCTGGTCAGTTTACGACTTTTATCTCACAAGATATTTTCGAAACTTTGCAGACAGATGGGGATTGTTTTGTCCGGTGTCAACATTTTTGTTCTGTCAGTTGTTGTACTCTGTCTGACCAATAACTGAAGAAGTCTTATGCCTAGGATCCTCAATCTTTATAGAAAAGTTTTACAAGTCTAGAAGATGACCCCTATTTTTTTACGGTCACTGGGTCAAGGTCATGATGTGGTTTGAAAACATCAAAGGCTTCTGCATAGTTACTCGTCATTTCGTCAGTCTGACTTGATTGAGGCCATAAAGTCCTACGTTAGGGCCACCTTGGACAGATAAACAATATCAAATAAAGTGCATGAGAACATTTTGTCCTAGGTTACTCAGACCTTATTAGAAGCCGATCTATATTGATGTTACAGTCAGAAATTAGGTGCATGGTGATCTCGGGTTAAATCATTTTCTGATCGTTTTTTGGAAATAGAAGGGCCTAAGATCCTTACACTTAGTGATGTTTCTTGTTTCAGGCTGTAGTAGGCGACATTGTTCAATAGAACACATCCCTAATTACATATACATGTATACAAAACGATTGAATAATTCGTCTTTCATATGCAGTTTTAAGAACAAGTGAATATTGTATGTTTAGGTTCAGAAATTTTCTCAACATTTGACAACCCAGAGTCATGTAAATTAGGACATTGTGATCTCATTGAGGAAATCATGATTGGAGAAGACAGACTCATCAAATTCTCAGGTAAAGTTACCTTTTCATGAAAAATATCTGGAATACATTGAATAGAATTTAATTGAGTAAAAGTGTTTATTTTGGTGTATGATTGTTGAAGGTTCATATAAAAATAGTTGTTATACATTAGAATACAACAAAAACTTGTTTAATGGAAATTGATGTGTAGTTTGATAGTAATACTGCATGTTCTATTAATACATGTATGTGTATCATGCAGTTACATTGTGGGATCAAACAAGTTCTTGTCAGTCAAATAAAGCTGTGTTATCTAAATTCCATATGGCCCGATAATGTCAAGATATTTTACTATGTTATGGTATATTTTATGTTTGAATAAATCTTGTGCCAGAAGAGTTTGCTGCTAATGGTTGAGAATTCTGTGTTTATAATATCTACACTTGATGTAGTTTGTAGTGCCTATGTTTAACTCTTATATCGATGTATCAGGTGTGAAAATGGGTGAGGCATGTACAATTGTATTACGAGGAGCCACTCAGCAGATTCTGGATGAAGCAGAACGATCCCTCCATGATGCTCTCTGTGTACTCACACAAACAGTGAAAGAAACAAAAACAGTGTATGGAGGAGGTAAAACAATTGCCTGTCTGATTTATAAGGCCTTAAGTAGTGTTCAAATGAACTTATCCATTGTAAAATTTTGACGATATGAACATTTCAGTCTGTGTCTCAAACACTCTTTTTAAGGAGTAAGCTTCACACTTGTATAATTTTTTTTTAGAAGATTACATGCAACAGGCCTTTGCCTTTTGGGACAGTATGAATCACTTGCAATACTGGGCTCACTTATTGGCAAACGAGATACTGTTTGATGACAGTAAAATTATTGTGTCAAAAAAAAAGAAGACACGAGTTAGTATTTAGATCTCTGTACATTGTGTTTTTGTAACAATGGTAACTCTTATAACAGGTAGTGCTGAGATGCTAATGGCAGATGCCGTTTCAAAGTTAGCTGCAAAAACACCTGGAAAAGAATCTGTTGCCATGGAGTCATTTTCTAAAGCACTTAGGATGGTAAGAGCCTTTCTCATTTTGTACATGAAGTCCTGTATTTCATGTTTCTTTCATTTTACTGGACATATCTAGATGCTGTTGTAATGTGTTGATAGTAATTACCCCACGTCGGTATGCAGTGCACAGTCATTGCTGGTCTGTAGTGTAATAGTTTAAGAATAAATTGTCCAAATCAAGAAATGGTTTTGCTTGTGAGAATGTTTAATGAATGCTAACAAAAGTTTGATTTTTACCAGGATAAAATTTCCAAAACTGGTTTATAAATTATGTTTTGTTCACTTCTTGTATCACTTATTTCATTCTGAATCTATGTTGACAAAAGATTATTCTTTTAATTTAAGATTCCAGCAACCATAGCAGACAATGGAGGATTTGACAGTGCCCAGTTAATATCTGAGCTAAGAGCATTACATACAGAGGGAAAACAGTCATATGGCATTAGTAAGACTTTTATTACAAATCAGAAATACATTGGTTAATTGTAAACTATTTTGAAGTATGACCTCAGTATGTCTGATCTTAGGTTTTGTGCTCTGCTTTGCAGACACATATCCTGCTTAAGTATCATAATTTAGTGAAGATGCTGTTAGTCTGAATGCTTGCCATCTGATCTCCCACTTTCTTTCTCACCCAGAAGTGCACTGCTATTAAAATCCAGAACACTATCTGGGTTAAATCATATCTTGTATACTTAACCTAAAATAGACCAATTTGACAACTGACCTGTATGGTTGTATTATAGATATGGATGAAGGAGAGGTAGCTGACATGGAGAAACTTGGAATCACAGAATCATTCCAGGTGAAACGTCAGGTGTTACTGAGTGCAGCTGAAGCGGCTGAGATGATTCTACGAGTAGATGATATTGTAAAAGCAGCACCTAGACAGAGACAGCCTGACATGAGAGACCATTAATGTACCAGCTACATATTACGACTGCTTATCTCAGTTATATGTGTGTGAAACATTTACTTTCGCTTAAAACAGTCTTTACAGGATCATGGATAAAGTAACAACTTCAACCAACTTATTTTCCTTGTTTTGAACAAACCTTAAGTTTAATGCTTACATGTATGTGCTAAGTGCAAAACCCACTGTCTGTACAGTTAAAGGTAGATGCACAAATGTTTCTGTGATTGCTTACACTGAGTTTATTCTATTTTTGATTGATTTTGGAAGACTTAAAAGTATCTTACTGTTGACATCAATATGTATGTCTTTGATGCAGTCAGATAATGTTGAAACCCACGTTAACATGTACATTTCCTTTAAATTAATTCTAAATATACTGCATTTACTGAAAATGACTATGTGTTTCAATAAAGCTTTATATATCTCTGGTAAAAATCGATGTGTGTAAAATACTGAACTTGACCATTACATTTAAACATATTGTTACCATGGTTATGTGTTCAAGCATTGTGGAGCATCATTTGCATCATGTAATTTTGAACAATATTTATTTCATTTAGAGTTTTTTTCTACATGTGCTCATTTTTAATAAAATTTGAAAACACAGCTATTTACTAGTTCTTTATGTTATTTCTAGCTCTTTCTTCGTTAAGTGGAATGTCACCAGACAGGTTTATGTGGCTACTCTTTCAGAAAAATACTAGCATTGGGCTATATCCTTTGCACAGCCGGCATATTTTGTTACACACTCAACAGACATGCATGTGTTTTTGTTGACACTACATTGTGCTACTTTAGATTTACTGCGCGTGTTGTATATGTCAGCAAAGAGATTGAGCTGTAACATGAAAGTAAAATTTCCATTGGCATAGTTTGACATAAAAGCTTCAAGACCATTTAAAGTATCCAGCTTTTAAATTTATTAAATATTACTTAGAACATTATGGCTCTATATCCCTCTCCTGGGTATCTGCACTTCAAAAGCATGTAAAGGTTGTAAGGTCGGTTGTAGGAATTTTTATCTCCCATCCATAACATTTCCTGTCCGCTCCATCTTTCATTAACCCCTTGCAGGATTTTGATGAAACTGTGGTCAGATTTTCACTTCGTAAAGATGTGCAGAACTCCTGAGCCGGTCATGCTGGCTTGAGGTCAAGGTCACAACTTTAGGTCCAACACTTTAGTACGACATTTCCTGTCTGATCCATAAATCTTGACGCATGTAACATGTCTGCTCTATATTTCCTTGACCCCTTCAAAGATTTGGATGAAACTGGTCAAATGTTCACCATTTCAAGATGATGAGCAGAACCTATGATCCGGTCATGATGGGTCAAGGTCACATTTTTAAGTCAAAGGTTTGAGTCTTAATTTCCTGTCTGCTCCATATCTCCTTAACCTTTTGCAAGAATTTGATAAAACTGGTCAAATGTTGACCTCGTCCAGGTAATGTGTAGAACCCATGATCTAGCCACGCTGACTTGAGGTGAAGGTCACACAAGTCTAAGATTTGAGTCTGTCGGGTCAGTATCTCCTAAACTCTTTGAAGGATCTTGATGAAACTAGTCAAATGATCACCTCATCAAGGCAATATGTTGAACCCATGATCCAGTAACATTGGCCCAGAGGACTCGACTGAAGGTCAAAGGTTGGAGTCTTGAATTTGTGTCTGCTCAGTATCTCGTAAACCGCTTGCTGGATTTGAATGAAACTCTGGCCAAATGTTCACATCTTGATAATGATCCATTGCTAGGAACTTCTTTGGATTAGATTTGAATGTGATCATGTCATAGAATTTTTCACTTCTTCTGGTTTCATGAAAAACTCGGACACTGGATACACCATCATCTAGAAACTTCAAAAGCACCTTGTGTAAGAAAACAACAAAATGATACGTTCTAATCTATTTTATTTTATTATAAATACATCACATAATTTATGGAAATAGTCCTAATATAAATAATCCAGGACGGACATATATCACAGATGCGGTTACTATGGAGACATTTGAGTCGAATCTGGAGTTACATGTAAATATGCAACTGAAACAACTTGCCTCTTAGAAAAGCTACTCTCTAAATCACAAAAGATTAAAGGCAGGGCACTGATATAGACATGGAACACTTCACTCGTCATCACTCGTCATCAAGTACAGATCTATTGTTACAAAATATAAGCAAGTAATCAAATCATACAATATAACAGAAAAATAATTACTAGAACTAGTTAAACACACTAGCACATACTCTGTGTATAAAACAACTATCATTCTTTAGGCCTAGAGTTTATACATCTTTACTGCTCAAATTTTAAGGCCATGAGATTTTCAAATTACACCCAATCTCTAGCAAGACCTACTTCCTACATGTCTTTATACTGCTGCAAGTGACCACAATGGTTCGGCTAAACTAAACAAAATTAAGAACTGTAAATAAAGGCGATTAATTCGACCCACAACACCACCTGGATGGTGCCAAAATGTGTGTCTGAGAGCCTTGACTCAGCAAAGCCTTGGTTGTGGTAAATGCGTCTGACCATCCAACCGTATGATGACTGCTATATATACCCTTCAATTTTTGTTTGCTGTGGTAGAATAACAATATGTTAAAAGTTTCAAATCAAATGGAATGTTTTGGAAAATATTCAAAACTTAACTCAGTAAAAACTGATATGTAACTTAATGCACTCTGAAATCACATGATGTTCAGTTTTCAAACATGATCGGAAATATATTCAATACAGCAAAGCAAAAACTCCTTAAATTTTTCAAACACATTCACACTTTAAGTTATACGCGTATTTTCAAAACAAGAATGGCTAGTGTAAGCTTTTTATGTTAATTCCACTAAAATGTATTATCTCCTAATCCGACTTGCTCAGATAACGAAAGTTGGCACTAAACAGCCATCACATATAAATGACTAAACATGTCCACTAACAATCTGATGCTTGGACTGAAGATTCCCTATGATGTCACACAGGTCTTCACTACATCTCTCTGGTCCACCTTTCTATCTCACTCCTGGTATAGAAATTCCAAACTGATCACTAACTTGTTTCAATTTTTCTTCATAAAGAATATTTTTCTCCACTGACTGTTTATAATTAAATTTGAGATCCTCTATTTCCTCAAAGAACTCTGGCCCAAAGGTACGAAGCTCTTTCCTCAACTGAAAACAAATACATAGTATACATATTTTACTTCATTGTTTAACCCTGACCAATTAAAATATTATGTTATTTTGATTTCATTTTTCAACATTGAAATACATATCCAATACTAAACATATTTTTTGAAACTCTTAAGTCATTTTATGTACTCTATGGCTTGCAGTAAAGGTATTCAAATGTTTTAGTCGCATGTTGCATTCTATTTATCTTTTTATGTCTCGCCAGTCAGGGGAGTAGGGACTGGTATTGCCAGAAATTTCGTATCGCAAATCGGGACTGTATTGCGATACGTATTGCAACATACTGAGAGTGAGCAACTCTTAGAAAAATTTAACAAACTTATAATATGGTAATAAAGTAATTGAAACATTCCTTGGGCAAAGTCATTAAATGTTTGTTTACTTTTTGAGTTTTGAGACCGAATAATATGCCGCCTGTTACTAATAAGTCTACTGTCTGTCATTGTCGTCACAGAAAAAGCACACAACGTCCATCTGTCTGTCCATCAATCACACTTTGTTCCCGCTTAATAACTTTAGATCCATTTAAACGACCATCTTCAAATTAGTCCTATTGAGTATATGATCCCCATTTTTTTTTGGGAGTCGGTAGGTCAAGGTCACAGTTGAACCTAAACTGTCATACTTACCCTGTCCACTTCAAGTTTCATTTTATCCCTCTCAAGATGGATGGTCTTCAGTTCAAGTTCCAACTCAATGTTCTCTGACATAACCTTGTCATAATTATTTGCCTTTGTGAATAGCTCTTCGCTTATCTGTAATAAAAGAAAGTTACTTTGTTAGTTACATTTTTTTGCAAGCACTTTTTTGTCTTTTTTCTATCGTCTTGTGAATTACTAAATGTAATAATCTTTACCTTTAGTGTTTTCTCACTCACTCTTGAAAATCTCCATATAGATTTGAGAAAACAAGATGAAATAGGTACTGAATATTTATAATAACTCACATTTCCTGCACCAGCCTGTCGCCTTGCCATGGTAACTTGATGAGCAAGTTCTTTCTTCTCATTCTCCAAACGATCTATTGTCAGCCTGTAGAATGAAATAAAGTCATTTAAAACATAAGGAAACTGAGCTTCAAAACCAATCTAACCATTGCGTTTTCATAAGACACAAAACTATCTGATAAAAGTTGTCAAAGGTATCCAAGCGAAATCAATAGTCCAGAAAATAACACCTTTAACTAATTTATAACACACTCTTAGAATTTAATAGTTTGAGGTAGAAGTTATAGTTTTAGCGCAGAATGATTTAAAATACTCAACACCTGAATGTCACAATGTAACTGACCAATACATACCTAGCCTGCTGGTAGTCTCTGGCTACGTCCATGTCTGACATACCAGCACTTCCTGGTGGTACACGCTCCAAAACAGCAACCTAGTCATATATATGCAGTTACAAATTATCAACAAAACAAACATATTTATTCTTTGAGATAAGAGATGCACTCAAACCAAAATGAAAACAAATCAAGATGCAAGTTTGCCAAGCTTAGTTTTAAAATCCTACATACTGATCACTGCCTATAAATGTATCTTTATACTGAAATTTTTCTGACATCTGTAATTCAGTCAGGGTATCAAGGTGAAGTTGGGGAAGTTGACAGTTTTAAATTTTTTTCTTCAAATTAATTTTAAAGCAGTTTTGTAAAGACTGTCCCTACCTTTTTCAGAAGCTGGTCTTTATCTGCCATTAGCCTTTGCTCCCTAATAGCTGCCTCTTTCAGCAAGGTTTTAGTATCTGACAGCAGCTTTGTCTGTAACAAACATTTATAAACAATTTATACAAGGCCAAACACTTGTATACATAACATACTAGTAATCCATTTTACATAACATAATGTCAATCTCATTTGAACATCTCTCCCATTATACAGTGTTGAAGAAGCTACTATCTGTCTGCACATTTTTACCACAAACATTTTGATATTGGTTTGTGTGTTCAAAATTTTACTTTTTAAAAAAATGATCTTGACCTAGAATATTCCTGACCAATATTATAGAATTTTCTGACACAAACATTCATAGCACTGAGGGAAAGGAATAGAGACTCTTGATGCATGGTCATTCTTTGACATGCCTTGAACAGCATCTTCAAATACAAGGTTGAACACAACTTGTGAATTGACACAGCACATGAGGTCAGAATGACATACATGTACATGAGGTATGAACACCATACACAAGGACTGACATGCAACAACTGTTTCATAACCCATACAGATTCAACCGTAAAAGAGTTACTAGTACATGTATCTAGCATGATTTCAATAAAGAAAACAATGCATGTAAAGATTAAACATCTTCACTATGCCCTGATTTATCTGACTCTTCATCTCAGCTTTTTGGAACAGGAAGAATATGCCTATCTTGAACATACATGTAGTTTTCTCTCATGAAAGTCTTAGTTCACATAAGGAAAATAGATTGCAGAGCGGAAACTTTTTTTTCAACTAAGATAACTGTCTTACCTTTTTCTCAAGTTCAGCCTCTAAAGATTTGACTTTGTCTTCATACATTCTTGTGACAACAGCCGCTTTCCAGCCCTTGCCATCAGCCCCTTGTCCATCGTCGGTCTTGCCTTCTTCTATCTGAAGTCTTGTCTTGGATTCTGCTAACCTACCCTTCTGTTGCTCCAGTTTAATTTCCAAGGAAGTGATCTGAGCTCGAAGTTTTTCATTGCTATCCATTTCCTATAACATAACAACCAAAATGTAATAACATGGCTGTAGTCTGGACAGTATGTTCTATATTGCATGAATGAACACAAAATCCAATTGGTTATCCAGTCTAAAGCTTACAGCTCAAACCATTTTTATATGAATGTATAAGCTTAAAGCTGCTTTACAAGGTGTAACAATTAACTAGATGGGTGTACAGTAGAACACTTGTGTCGCCCTCTTACGCTTTGTCAGAATAAGCAATAGTTAGTACAAAAAGGGGCATAACTCTGTCAAATATGACCTTGACCTACAAAATTTGGCGGCATCACGACCCTTTTGTCATAATCAATACAATTTGAAATTTTGATAAAGAAATCTTGATAAATTTCAAAGTTATGTCAGCGTTAAGTTTTCATGACAAAATGTAAGTACAAAAAGAGGCATAGCTCTTGTCAAATATGACCTTGACCTACAAAATTTGGCGGTATCACAACACTTTTGTCATAAGCAATACAATTGTAAAGTTTGATGAAGAAATCTTAAGAAATGGCAAAGCTACAACCAAAGTTAAGTTTATGTGAAGGATAGACTGACCAACGGACGAAGG
The DNA here is from genome assembly GCA_022818135.1 of Saxidomus purpurata. Classification (NCBI taxonomy): domain Eukaryota; kingdom Metazoa; phylum Mollusca; class Bivalvia; order Venerida; family Veneridae; genus Saxidomus; species Saxidomus purpurata. The sequence goes on along the minus strand of JAFMSR010001952.1, from coordinate 9,443 downwards.
GATCCCTTTGTATCGCCTTTTCTCCGAAAGGGCGACACAAAAATGTAGCCTCACATGGCCTAGTCCCAAGTTGAAATAGCACTTAAACACCAATATCAGGATGCTCGAGATCCATTTTTAGGTACAAGAGTGGGTCAGATATTATTATTAGTAGTATTGGACGGTAGAATAATGTACATTGTACAAAGAACATTTCTACAATTAATGAAAGATTTTTTTTGTTCCAATCATCTCCTTCATTATTTTTTGCACAAAACTAAACCATGGATAAGTTTGTCTGAATTCCAACATGTATGCTTACCCTCATCAGATCCTTTCTCATTTTTTCGTAGTCATTCATCATTTTAGCTGTGCCCTTCTGCTGGCTTGTGTATCTTTCACTGAGTGTTGACCCTACTTTCTGACGCAGCTCCTCCATCTGTGACTAAAAACAGATGAGAGACATGGTATTAATGCGGATCAATATCAGAAAACTGACTTCAAATTAAACAAGAGCTGTCCATAAGACAGCACGCTCGACTATTGTGGGTGTTTGCTAATAAAACAAAACTTTTATCAGACAAAATTCTGCTAACTATTAAGTATAAACTAGGAAAGTTGAATCATAAAAAAGTCAAAATCTATAACTATAGATTTAATTTTTGGTAAATTAATTGTTTGATACAAAATTTACCCTGAACACTATTGCAAGGTTTGATATAACTACCATAAGTGGTTACTGTGATATGTGCATGATAGTACCTTACATGCAAAACTTTACCAAATTTTCAAAGTCAAACAAGGGCCATAATTTGCACTAAATTTAAACAAGAGTTATCTGTCTTGACTGTGTGACACCTCTTAAGACACTAAAAAAGTTTCAAGTCAATATCATAAGTGGTTACTGAAATATGTGCATGATAGTACCTAGCAGGCAAAACTTTAACCAAATTTTCAAAGTCAAACAAGGGCCATAATTAGTACTAAATTTATACAAGAGTTATCTGACTTGACTGTATAACACCCCTCGAGACATTAACGAAGTTTCAAGTCAATATCATAAGTGGTTACTGAAATATGTGCATGATAGTACCTAGCAGGCAAAACTTTAACCAAATATTCAAAGTCAAACAAGGGCCATAATTTGTACTAAATTTTTTCAAGAGTTATCTGACTTGATTGTATGACACCCCTAAAGACATGAACAAAGTTTCAAGTCAATATTGTAAGCGGTTACTGAGATATGTGCATGATAGTACCTAGCAGGCAAAACTTTAACCAAATTTTCAAAGTCAAACAAGGGCCATAATTTGTACTAAATTTGTTCAAGAGTTATCTGCCTTGATTGTATGACACCCCTAAAGACATGAACAAAGTTTCAAGTCAATATTATAAGCAGTTACTGAGATATGTGCATGATAGTACCTAGCAGGCAAAACTTTAACCAAATTTTCAAAGTCAAACAAGGGCCATAATTTGTACTAAATATTTTTCAAGAGTTATCTGCCTTGATTGTATGACACCCCTAAAGACATGAACAAAGTTTCAAGTCAATATCATAAGTGGTTACTGAGATATGTGCATGATAGTACTTAGCAGGCAAAACTGGGGGGGGGGGGGGGGGGGGGGGGGTTTTTTTTTTTTTTTTTTTTTTTTTGGGGGGGGGGGGGGGGGGGGGGTTTTTTTTTTTTTTTTTTTTTTTTTTTTTTTTTTTTTTTTTTTTTTTTTTTTTTTTTTTTTTTTTTTTTTTGGGGGGGGGGGGGGGGGGGGGGGGGGGGGGTGTTGGGGGGGGGGGGGGGGGGGGGGGGGGGGGGGGGGGGGGGGGGGGGTTTTTTTTTTTTTTTTTTTGGGGGGGGGGGGTTTTTTTTTTTTTTTTGTTGGGGGGGGGGTCCCTTTTTTTTTTTTTTTTTTTTTTTTTTTGGGGGGGGGGGGGTTTTTTTTTTTTAGTTTTTTTTTTTTTTTTTTTTTTTTTTTTTTTTTTTTTTTTTTTTTTTTTTTTTTTTTTTTTTTTTTTTTTTTTTTTTTTTTTTTTTTTTTGTTGTTTTTTTTCCTTTTCCTGGGTTCCCCCCTTTTTTGCCCCCCCTCCGTGACTAAAAACAGTCAACAGACATGGCATTAATGCCTTAATGCCAATCAATAGCTCACATATTCTCCGACTAGTCGAAATTAAAAAATGAAGTTTGGCATTTTTGTAACACTAAGGTTAATGGAAATATATACAGTAACTTTCTGGCTACATGAATAAACCATTTATGATATCAAATGAAATAAAGCTAGCTCTTACCTTCAGTCCTTCATTTTCTAGCTGCAGGTTTTGTAGTCGTTCATTACTGACAACACCTGGAGCTTTCTTCAGCTGTTCATTCTCTGACTGTACTCGCTCTACAACTTTCTTCAACAAAGCTATCGTCTTCTCCAGTTGCTTTGAGCTCTTGCCACTCTCACCAATCTACAACAGTATATATAAGATCATACACATACTGGATTTGCTGGTTTGTGGTACACTGTTCTGTTACTTCTTTACTGTGCTTAATTACACAGGCAACAACTCAGTCAACCTACCTATGCTCTTGCATTTCTCACCAGTACTGACTTATACTCTACAAGATACTTGCATCAGCTGTACTAACCATCTGATACAGTTGTTGTTAAAGAGACCTGAAACTTAGCTACTGTCTTTGCAGATTTATAATGTAACATGCATATAAAATATATATAAGCCATCATTGGCCATGTAAGCCACAGTGCTTGAAGAAAGGTACGTTTCAATGAAAATTTTGAGTTGGGATTAGCAATATTTACCCTTCTTATAGAGGAACCAGCTGAGTCCATAGATCTGTTGGTACCATCACCAGCTAACAACTGACTGTTTTCTGTCTTCAGGGCCTCTACATACCTCTGTAGATCATTTATTCTGTCCTGTAATGGATGTGATATAGGGAATTAACTGTAGATAAAAGATACTGTCCAGTATTCACATAATGTACACAAAAGTGGTTACAAATACAAACTATTTTCAGTGTGACACATACAATAGAACAGGATCATACATTTCAAGTAATTCATTCTAAATATTCACAAGCCAATACATTTCATCAAGAGAATGCAAAAATCAAAAATAAAATTTTGAGCTAGATTTTAAAGAATTTAGCTACATATATGTTAGTGTTTATCTGTACTATTCTATGGAAAATAGAAAGATCAACGGGAGCGAGGGAACAGGAGACTTTATTTTTCATAGAACATGTATGGGAAGCTTTGTTTGTCATCCAATGCAAAAGGCCTTAGTTGACTATCTTATCAAGACCAGTTTTATCTGACACAGTGAATTACTGAGCTGACTCAAACATAGAACAGGTTTATAGATGTTTTATGAATTTTAAAATGAGGGAAACATGAGGGAAAAACAGATATACAACAACTTCATTTGATGACAAATAAAACTGTACACTAATTGCTGATATTAACAAATAGATTGCCTATCAGTAGATGAAAACAAGGACTTGTTGGGACAACGTAATAGTGCTCATATCTCTGAAGAACCAATGTTTACCTTGAGTCTAGGAATATCTTTCTTTGCTTGTTCTGCCTCAAACTTGAGTTCAATATTCTCCTCAGACATCTTGAGCACTTGTTTCTGTAAATTCTGGTTCTTCTCAAATATAACCTGGTATTCTGATCCCTGTGAACTTGATGCCTCTTTGGGGGACTGAAAATAATCAAATTTTTAAAATACAGAAATCTTAAGGGATAAATGCATACATCCAAGAACACTAGACCAGAGCTCTCATTATAAACATAAACATAAACACTTAATTTCAAAATTTACAATCATTTTTTAAATGCTTATATACCTTATAAGTGGCTTCTTGTTTTTTAGCAACAACTTTTTCCATAATCTCTACTTGTTCGGCCAGTTGCTGACTGCGAATCTTCTCTTCCTGGAGAGGGACCTCCTGACCCAACAATAACTGTCGCTTTAAATCAGCTACCTGTATTTCAGTAACATGACAAAATGTAATTGACTACAAAAGGTTTAACAACATTGATGTACAATTAAGTTGAGTTCTATAGGCACAAGATATATTAAACTTCTGAGATGCAAATGTGGTTTGTTGCAATGGCTTCACATGAATGTACAATTCAACGTTGGTGTACCAAGTCCAGTAAAAAGAGGGGAAAATGATTGATGATCATAACACAATCTTAATATAAAGCTGTACAATTTAGAGGAAATCATACAGACACTATTGGGCAGTAGATTTAGCACTGACTATAACTTATTAACTAATTAATTAAATTTCTAATTATACAAAACTGCCAGTTTCCAGGTCAACTCGTATGAAACTATATAATTTATGTCCGACACTATGACACTGCTATTTACACTTCCAGTTTATAGTTATGCTACTCCAAATAAATTATTTTCCCCGATAAATTTTGAATAATGTAATGTACTGACCTCTTCCTGCAGTTGATAATTCTTATTTTTCAGGAGCTCAAGTTGATGATCAGGTTTGTAAGGTCCTGAGGTAAGAGGTGGGGCTGCTGTTCCAGAGGCGGGTCTAGCACTCAGCCGCCTCTCAAGATGGTCCTTCTCTCGGGTCAGTCTGAAATAGTCAATCTGGTGTAAAGAAGTGCTTTAAAAGCATGTACAATGTAAATGAATCAGCTACAAGTGAAAGGATTTTTTCAAAAATGAAACACCAAGTCTTCATAGCATTCAATAATATCATTCATGTGTCTATAGATAAGACAAGTAACTGATGACCTGGAATATCTCTCACCTTACAATCTAAACAATATATTCTACTGTTCTAAACAGTGCTTAAGATGTTTATGCTAAAAATGTCTGATAAACAGTGTAGCCAATCGTCAGGCAGAATACATGAGCTGGTTTATCATAGACTACAATGGTTGGAAGGACAGAAGTATCAAATTCCACCTAAGTAAGGGTAAACATTTTTTGGTGTCTTGCTCTGGGAGCATAAACTATGCTACATTAGCTGTTCCGTGCTTCTACATTATCAAATTAAATTAGTTACCTACTTTAAGAGTTTATAAGACTGAATATAAACATGCCAGTATGTGTAACTATTAATGACTGTATCATAAAAGCCAAGCGCTAGTCTGTATTCAAAATATTTATCAATAAACACTCCACCTGTTTGGCTGCAATTGTATAATCCATTTTATACAATCAAATCTAGTTAATCCAGTGAATGCTACATGCACTATTCTACCATGATTACTGTCTTAAGCAATTATGTGCACAAAAAAACAGGTGAATATTTTACATGTATAATTTATATCAACATCTGCATATTTTATAATCCTGTCTGTGTATACCTTACAACTATTAACCTGTTATATATAGTAGTATAAATACAATACCAACCATGTGTATTCAATATTGGAAATACCCACACTTAATAAAACATGAATGAACTTGTAAATAAATCAAGCATAATACTATAGTCTTTTTCCAACCTTGACTTAAAGTAAACCATAATCAATAGATCCACTTTTTTCTCAACCATGCAGACATGTGAAGAACCCAGATATGTTTTTCTATTTCTTTTCAATATATATCTCTATATTTTGCCAATTTCAGAAGACTTTTTGTCAGATAGCTCAGTGGTGTAACCTGTCTACAATGGCCATCCTCTTAATAGGATTAATTTATTTTCCTCAGATGATTTTTCACCCAGTCAAAGTGTTTTACCACTGGTTATATCAGCCAGACATTTAAGGCAATTATCCATATGTAAAAACCTCTACAACTTCTAGGAATCTATGGATCTCATGCATGTTCAGTATGAAACAAATCTGACTGAATTTTTAAAATTAAAGTTGTCTTCTGCCAAAATTAAATACCAAAAATAACTACCAAATATAAATCCCCTAAACAACAACCAACTCTCTATAACAGACAGTTTAAATATGTCTATCCCTTGGTTGTTATAAGGTTATGCTGCAATTACAGTTATTTTTAAGCAGTGTCACAAAAGCACACATCATAAAGTCTTTGACAAATGAAGTTTCTGTTAATAGGGATGTCTAAGAACAAATCAGAATAGTGTACATGTACATTGAGTAAGTTGTCAATCTCAAATCAACAACGCAACAAGAACATCTTACAGAGTACTTTGGATACAGGGCGTCACATATACTCTTAAAAACAGAATCCATTACAAGACAGACAAAGCAACATGCTGTACCTATCTGCCATATCTTTCATCATCTTATTAGATTTCTGTAGTCTATCAATTTCTACATCTCTTTCCTTGATCTTGGATCTCATTTTCTCGACAGTTTTCTGCCATTTCTTACTCTCCTCCCACTTGAGAAGCTCTTCACTACCACCACTTCCCTACAATACAATCACTAATTTGTAACAGTGAAAATAATAAACTGCCTCAAGTTGCTTTATAATAAATCCTTAAGATTTTGTATCTTCCAAAGGTTTATATAATCATTTTTTTCCCGATTAAATGGAATTTGATTCAAAGCAGTCTGTCTTAAGGAATATAATCACACTGTGCCAAGCTTTAAATTCCTATCATGATGATGACTTTTGTTTGGAAGTCCAACCCAGTATTAAAAAGAAATGTAATGTCAAATTTAGAAAAGCATTGACTCAGAGCATCTTTTATATGTTTAAAGTACTCAGAAAATTTGCTGTTATGATCTACAGTGAACAGTATGGGTGTGACACCACTGCCAACAGAACATGTGTCTGACTAAATAGTGTTGAAATTTAACATTTACTAGATCAATATGTAAAGTTAATTATTCTACCTTAGGTGGTGGGTCTCTTGGTGATTCCTTTTTATGATCATAAGGTTTCTCTGCTGCCTGACCCTTGCGTTTGAGCTCACCTTCCAAGAGTCGTACCTGACGTCTCAGCTCATCCATTTCACGCTTTGTATTCTCTTCTCCAGTTTTCTATCAAAAATAGATTTTTTGTTTAGTTTATACCAATTTATTTATTCTTGATTGCAAAACAAGTTCTTTCAACATAAATTAATTGCTCTCGAGACTCTCTCCAGATGGACTTTTTGTTAAACTCTTTACAGATGTTCCACTCTCTTCTTTCAGTTCAACATTAATAAGTAAAAAACAACCTGAGCCTTGGTGTATGAATAATAACATCTCCACTTTTGTAGACATTAAATAAAGTAGCAGCCAGTACTTGCTCTTATGAAAAAATCCTTTAAGCTGACATTCAAACTGATTGGATCTGGATCATTTTATGATGATGCCTGCATTGTTGGCTTATGTACAGCAATACTCATTTCTTGATAGAATCTTTTAAGAAAGAATTATAAAATCTAACAAAATTACAAAGGAAATTATTCCTGGTAATAATAAAAACCTGTGATTTCATGGTACTCATTCTCTCAATTTTCTTCTCTAGCTCCTCAATTTCTGACTCCAGTCTTTGCTTATCTCCCTTTAGTTTATGCACCACCTTCTCTTTTTGAGCTAAAAATGTATTGAATATGTTCAGATTTTGTGTAAAAGTTTAGGACAAGCTCAGTTTTTACTTTAGTGCTTTTTTCATAAATTTATCAATAATCAAAAGTAAGGTGTAAACATTTGGAGATGCAATGCTAGTCTTTGTATTGCATGCCCTAAAGTCACTACTTCCATTCCATTACTTAAAATCTACTTTACTCTAACAGAAAATATCACCAGCAATTCAAACTAAAAACTGAAAGAACTAAGTGTGAAAAGAATTCTGGAAAATATTATCTCATAGAACATCTATAAGTAACAGGTAGTTGTAACTCAAACAGAAAATTGTGCACTTGTTTTACTGACAAAATTGGTTTTTGCATAATCAAATAATCTTACTTAGTTCCTCTCTATAATCATCCATCTCTGTTTGTAGATTGTTTTCTTTGTCTTTTCTTTTCTTTAATTCCTTCTTCTGTCTCTCCACTGTGTTCTGAAGATCTTCTATCTGATCCTGATCAATAACAAAGACAACAAGCTGTCATTGTAAGTGACGTATGCCATTTAGGGGCTTTCTGCATTAGGGAGTAACCTTGACCTTTAAGATGTTAACCAGAGTATAATCAACACACTTTCCTAGAACGCTTGACAATTCTGCAATATTTTACAGAAACCCCGTTTCAAGCAGAAGCAGTCATGTCAAGGGCACAAACAACTTAATTCATATAGCTAGGGTGAACATGAAAAGCCTTTATTTTTCTTTAATGCAAATCTAGTTCATAGACTTCCTGGAAAGAGATCAAATTCTCTTTATACATGTTACACATACACATATATCTAAAATATATATCAGGTTACCACAATTACTGCTATACTTACGGTGAGTTCCTTGGTATGTTTATCAACAATCTTCTGTACATTTATCTGTTGTGAGGAATCCTCAGTGTGAGCCTTCACCTGTTCCTGGGCCTGAGTCACCATATCAGCTCGAAGCTCTGTCAGGGCCTTACTCAATGCCTGAAGTTTGATATTATTTTTACAAAATTTATATTTAAACCCTTATTTTATACCATCTACCTACATCAAGAGTATTTGTAACACAGATGATTGGTCTCTATCATACCTTCTTCAGCCTGCATTTTTGGATGAACATCACACAAGTTATGTCCTTACATATGAAAGCTTCACATGTTTCAAATTCATTTGCATGAAAATTGTAACTGTAAACCAGCAAATAAAAATAATAAAGGGAAGTAATTTAATCATGGGTCCAGTTATGACTCTTAAAAATTGCACTTAATTTCAGTTTCCCCTAGTAAGTGATCTGTTGAACAGTTTTGGAGCTACAAGCATATTTCACATGATCAAGGGAGATCATTTAAAAGGAGACAAGGTAGAGTTAAGATTATAAGACCATTCAGTGCCTTTACGTATCTTCTATCATTACAGTACCCCACCCTCTATGCATAATGTGACGTAAATATATTTCCCCAGAGTTGTATACCAATTTTTCGAATCAGTTTTTGGTTAGATTTTTTCCTATAACACACCCATAAGTCAAGGCAGGTTTTCAAAGCAATTTTAAGATCTATTTTTGGCTGACTTATGACCGAGTATCTACGGTATGTCTAATATCAAAGTAAATCTATTTCATGGTTTTGGAATTACATTTCAGACAATCAGTATTTCATTTGATAAAGGGAGATAATGAAAAAAATTGGATCAGGTACAGTTATGGTTCTTAGTCACTGTAACTCAATCCCTTTCATAGTTATTGAGTTATGCTTTGGACAAGTATATTCCATAAAGATATTATAAGATGCGAAGAGCATCTGTAGCATTTTGTCATTTAAATGAATTTTAGTCTCTACATAAACACATCAATTATACCTGATGTTGTTTTTCCTTCAATGCTAGTTGATTTTTCAGTCTTTCAACCAGATTTTTCATGGTGGTTGTAGGTGCCCTTGAGTTTGCGTCCTTGGTAGTACCAAGTTCCTCAT
>JAFMSR010001951.1:0-24999 GCA_022818135.1 Saxidomus purpurata | reverse complement strand
GATATATGGGTAACTGGGCGTAATTTACATTTTACTTCACATAAAAAAATGTTATTATCCTACTAAGCAAGACTCTTTGAAAATATCGAGAGTGAAAGAACAACTAAATTAGCATCAACATTTTACAAGCCCATATAATTATGATCAACATTCAGAACATGTTATTAAATCACAATGGCTAGATAATGTAAAATACAACTTAATATGTAGTATTGGTTATTCCGGAATATGGTACAGTCAAAGTTTTATTAATAGCAAATAGCTTATCAAGTCTTCTTTTCAAAAGCTTACAAATATATTTATTCGAAACTGGTTTTCACAAATGCATAACACTTCAGCAACCAACATATACAAAAATTTTAAAACTAACATTTCACGTAGCGCATTTATCAACAAACTACCACAAAATCTGTGTAAAACACTCGTACGATTTATGACAAGAAACCAAAAATTACCTATAGAAACTTGCAGATGGAGAAACATACCACAGAATGAAAGAAAATGCATAAATTGTCAAGAAAAAGGAGATGAATATCATTATCTTTTAACCTGCCTCATCTTTAATATCGATAGAAATAGATATATTGAGAGATATACACGAGAAAGGCCAACTATGATTAAGTTCATTAACCTGATGACAACAGATAACTATATTACACTGAACAATATAATTTTATTTTGTGAAAAGATAATGGAATATTTTAGAAAAGTTTAAATTACTAATGCTGAATTTCTTTTTCTTTTCTACTAAAAGTTGATGTAAAGATATAATGTTATACATACTTTACAGGTGTCTAAATGATGTTATAGACAACGGGTACTACATGTACTATTTAATGTATGTATTAGCTGTAAAATCTTAATGATAATTGAATGTTTCGAGTTCTCATATGTATGTATCACAGACATTGTATAATTCATGAATTAATTAATTTCAGAAAACTCAATTGGCTCCCTGTTAAAGAACATGTAGAACAGAATATTCTATGTCATGTGTTCAAGATCAAAAATGGTTTAGCCCCAATTTACATGGGAAACAATTTTGTGTCCCAAGATAGTGTTCATAATTATAGCACAAGACTTAGTAATAAAGGTGCCTTTGCTATTCCTAAGGTAAAGAGTTTTAGGTCCAAATCCTTTTGCTTTATGGGTTGCACTTTGTGGAACAGATTACCTCATAAGGTCAATAGAATCACTAAACTCTCTGCTTTCAAGGTTGCTGTTAAAAACATTTCTTAGATAATTTGAAGTAATTTTTATTTTTTTTATTGAATTTAGTTATGTATAACATGTATAATTTTGGCACGGTTCATAAAGTTCAATGTTTCTTAGATCTTCCACTTTCGTATTTTTTAATACATTTACACAGCTTGTTATATAAATAAGATGTAGGCATTTTAATTGCCAGTCAACACTGTGATATTTTCATGTGATATAATTACTGTCTCACAGAAATGAAATGTGGTAATAACATTAAATTAAATTATTTTTTTTGTGATAAGATTCAAGTAAAATGTGTGATAAATATAAATGTTAAAGCAATTTGTGATATTTAAATTATGTGATATTCTATGATACTGATTACTGTACATTGACTCATTGCCTCTCTCTGTCATGCCACCAACACAAAGGGACCACAGTGGAAATAAGAGTTTACTTTTCTTTGTGTTATCCCTGGTGTCGGTGTGCATGCTACTCGCTATGGTTATTATGTTCATGTTGTGATATTGTTTATTGCATTCATGTTTGTTTTAGCCATGTTTGTACTCCATACAAAAATAAATCTTATCTTATCTTATCTTATCTTATGCCTTCAGCAGTCTAATTAATCTTATTTTTCGATTTCAAGGTTAGGCTCCTGGCAAAATACAGAAGGAAGAACTTTATATTTAATACAAATGGAACTATTGATTTATGTATATTCTACACTGTTTAAATTCAAAGAAATTCAATGTGAAAATTGTGATATCCCTGTACATAGATATATCGTAATAGACTATAGCGTTTTCCGTTTTGTCATGTTGATATGTTTTGTATAAAGATATGTATTTTGCTGATGCTGCCCGCTTTATACGGGCCTCATGCATGTTTTGCGCTTACAAATTGATGTTAACCTTTTCGGGGAAAATAAATACAAACCTGCCAATTTACTACAAGTTGAATAGTTTATCTGTTTGTTTCAAGTTTCTACAGGACGTTATATTGAATATTCTTTTATTGATTTGCGGTGTAGGCATTACGCTTTTTTTTCCGTTTCAATTAATAATATTCCGTTTCAAGTACATGTACATGTAATAAATTTCTGTTTCAAAACTTTTTTATAACTGCTAAAGAACTAATGTTTGGACTTAAATCACGGTTGTTGAACTCGCGTTATATCAAAGTCCACGAATATAGCGAAAATAAAACCTCCACGATGAATACTTCCCTTGGTAAAACAATACTGTATGAATGGTTTGAGTCTTTAGTTGTATGATGACATTGTAGTATGAAAAAATGTATTTAAACAGTTAAATCTTGATAACATACTGTAATAGTGGATATGCATTATGTCTGTATGATATGATATAGATCAAATAAAGTTTTGTTTAAATTAAAACAGAGCAAAGGTCGCAGTGCCGGCACCCTGAGTATATGACAGTAGAGGCTCGTATTGCATCGTTTGGTGGATGGCCAACAGATATGATTCAGACTCCAAGTGAGTTGGCCGATGCAGGCCTTTACTATACGGGTAGGTATGATTCAGAATATCATCGTATAATTGAAAGTAGATAGCTATAGAAGCCCAACAACAGAGATCCCGTATGGTTCAATAATAAGTCATGATGTTCCGAAAGAGCGATTAACATAAGTTGAGAGGATGCATTTCGTATTAGATCAAAAACAAAATAATAAATTAATTAGTATGAATGAAAAAAGAGATAACGTTAACACGTAACTGGACATAATCACATAACTACAGATTCTTGCCATGTTTTACCACAGACCCTGACAGGACAGTTTTTATGAATACAAGCGATTGTACGTTCTAGGTGTATGCAAATGACGTTTAGATTTGATTTTACTAAAAACTATTTCTTTTTTTATGAATGAATAGGTTTTGAAGATCACGTGCGATGTTTTATGTGCGATGGTGGCCTACGGAAGTGGGACCCAGAAGATGTTCCATGGACAGAACATTGTAGGTGGTTTCCGGAATGCCCGTACGCCAGAGAAAAGAAAGGCGACGATTTTATAGCACTTGTTCAAGCATCAGTACTGAATGACAATTCGGTAAATAAAACACGCACTGAACCCTATTAATAATTTTGGAACTATAGCTCCAGTTTCTTTTTCAACTATACTGTATGGAAATAGAAACAGTACAGATGAAATAAATGCTTTAATCTTCTTACACGAACAACCAGTTGATGTGCCTGTTAACTGTTTTCTTTTCGTTTACCCTAGTAAAATGGTATATGTTTAATTTGATTAAGTTTTAAGAAAATAGTTGTCATAGATTTCATAAACTACAAGCACAATTTTATTGTTTATAATAATTTGCTTTTACCAAACTGGGCCATATTCCTTTATTAAGAAGCTTAGAGCTTTCTACTTGATCCTTGGTTCTATTTCACGTACAGTTTTCTGCATGCACTTATTTGAATAAAATATTGTTGTTTATAGGGCTCATCTCGGTTTCTAACAGTATATCATTTGTTGTACACAATTTATAAGCAATCGGATACATAATGCAAAATTATTTCATTAACTGATCATTATTAGCAAGTAAATTCAAATTAATTGGTGGAAAGCTGCATATTGGAAACTGCCGTGCAAACACAAACTCATGGTTAGACCGGCATAGTGATAAAAAACAAAAATAATATCAAACAGGGAATGCCACGTACCAAAAACGCAGCCTCCCCAAAACGAGCCCCACAGCACCCAGAAGTGCACACCACCAACACGCACGCACGCACGCACGCACGCACGCACGCACGCACGCACGCACGCACGCACGCACGCACACACACAATCATGTACACACTGATTTTGTTTACTATATGTTTTGCTTTTGCCATAGGAGACTGAAAACATGACAAACAACCATCATCCGGGTTTTGGTGATATCTCGGGTGAAATGGAACGGTTGACACTGAGGGATCCAGAGTACAGGGCTGCTCTAAACGAACACAAAGACACTTGCCTAGAAATGGGATATCAATTGAATGATGTTAACGAAGCTATACAGGAATTAAGAAACATGGGTGTGTATGCCGTGTTTTATGATGATTGTAAAATTTCGTCGGTGTTTGCATGTGCTCAGTTTTGTATAATGAGTGCTTACGTAATAAATCTTTTGAAAATTTACTTTTGCAAAAACAAAGTGGTACTTATGCGTTTCGTGCATAAATATTTCGCTTACAATTAGAAAGTCGAATTGGCAATCATGTTTATAATTTTTTAAATGGTACAACCAGGGATTTCTCAGTTTTTAATAACTGACCGATTCCTTTTTCACATTAAACAAATGAGCTTGTGCAGGGCAAGTTTGTTGACACTATTCTCGAGTCAATCAAGTATTTAAACTTTCTCAGTTACTAATTTTTATTTTACCATAGAGTGGTACAACACACACTTTTAGTAGCCTATTTTGCATATTTAAACACCAATACTATGATAAATATATATACAATGTACATATTTAAATAGGAAGTATTAAACCAACTATAGAGAAAATTCTCGACATGGTTGAGACAGTAAAAGAAAGACATCGAAAAGCTAGTGAGGTAGAACGTAGTCAAAACGGTAAGTGTTTAAGAAAATGCCCACGAGATAGTGAAAGTATACTTAACTACAACTAAACAAAATATATGATCTAAATGTAAATAAGTAATGAAACACTTTCTGTGTTTTACTGACAACTGGAATTGGGATATTGGTGTGAAAATAATGTATATGATTTATTTGTCCTCAATTGCGAAAGATATCTGAATGACAAGCAACATAAATCAGGAAAATGTCGAAGGTTTAAACTAATTATGAACCGAATATGTGTGATTTTGATTGTCTATAGTCGCGGTCGACTCTAGGATTTCTCCTCGAGTGAAACTGCCAAGACCCCATGGTTTTTTAACGTGCTTGGTATATAGCAGCGATACACGTGATAGTACCTAGGGGAGTCAAACCAGTTCATCTCTAGATAGGTGGGAAATAGTGAAAAATGTTTTCTGAAATGTCCAGTGCCCCGGCATGGATTCGAACTGTGGACTTGCTGATCGGTAGACTAGAGCGTTAACCGCTTGATCACCGCGCCACACTGAATAAATAGGGAATTAGCTAAGTGTTATTTTTCATTATCTTGAGAGTTTTTGTTCAAAATGCTGGAGGTGATGGACGCATCGCATTTTATTTCATTGTTTCGGTAGTCTTTTATTACTTTTTGAGTGTACAATTAGAGAAACCAAATACGCTGTAAGCTGCAAAAACAATTTTACTTTGCATTAAGAACAAAAGATACTATTGCCACTTAAGGTCTATCAAATAGTGGAGTTTCTTTTTTTCTTTTATTGTTTTTAGGCTACACTAGAACGCTTTACGTATATCCTGATATTTTATGAATAATTATCAGATATATGTTAGCGATTTTATTAATGCCAAATGATCCCAAAACATGTCATATTTGGTGCTTAAAGAAATATCACCAAATTATCACATACGGCGACTTGTAATACATGTAGATATCATCTCAGATGTTAGTTCCTGCAAAATTACAGTCATGTCATGTGTGAATTTTATAGTATGGGAACGTTTGTAAACAAATCGTAAAAATGTTAATAATGACAAATATACCGTAACCTTTGCAAAAATGATATTTATAACTTATTCTGGACCTATATTGATACCTAAATTTTATACAGAATTAACGAAAATAATTTTGAACGTTTTAGAAACACCCTTAGAGGAAAATTCCCGTCTTAAAATGCTGATTGTCTGCATGCAGTGCTGCAAAAACAATGTTAACGCGTTGTTTCTTCCGTGTACACATCATCGTTTGTGCATGGAATGTGCTGAAACACTAACGCAATGCCCAGTGTGCGACAGATGCATACGCCAGAAAATTAAGACTTATTTGGTGTAGATCACATTGTCTTCTGATTCACTCGCAACACGCTAGCAGAGAACGCACAAAGTGTGGTGCCGTCTTATCCAGTGGATATTTTCTTGATGCGTTTTCAAAAGTTGACTTTACACACATTCTTCAGAGAAAGATGTAATATTTTGTACTGACATTCTTCGATGAGTGATATAATGAAATATTACATTATATGCATTGTGCATGAAAACAAGATGTTCTTACTTATATTATATTACGTGTTGTTTGTTTTAATGTACATAAGCTATTTGTTATATTTTTTATACTTGTTTACATTTGTTTCTGCATGCTTTGTCAGTCTGATCGTTATCCCTCTGTAGGCTTGTATATTAATACTAGCTTTGCTTCCCTTGAATTCCATGACATTTAAAATAATGTATTATGTTTATTGTGTGTAGTTATGTAGTAAAATATTATACAATTATGGACTCGTGTGGCATTGAAAATGATGTGATATTCGCTAGAAGAGGGTCACTATTAACATATTCTGGTGTATATCATATCATATTCAATGTCGCACGAGTCCATAAATCTGTTATTATATATATAATTTTGTAAATACTGCATTGAACTCGAACTAAGACTTACGTATTAAAGACTCATTTCACTATTTGTTATTACAAAGGGTGAATAGTTGGGTCTTCACTTTATCTTAAATAACTTACTTTATTCTTTCAAATATTATGTTAAATCAAGACTGGTCTTATATTTCGTTTCGATAAGATCAGCTGGGGTGCTCATTGCGAGTATCTGAAGCTCAAACTTTTGTAAAACAAAAAATATTAAAACTATTTCTTGTTGATGTGTTGTACTTTCGACATGAGGTCAGTTTATTTAGTTTGTCTGTTTATTTTTTTTCCGTACATATTTTGTTACATCAAATTTACGTGAAAATAGATGATTATGCGTTGCATTATTGTAATGTTTAAATGCATTCTCCGTTCTTTTGTTATATATCATGCTAAATTTAGTATGCTCTGATTTGCCATGTTCTATGTGTTTGTAAATAAATATGCATCACGGACCTTTTGGTCTATTGGAATTATAAAAAATAAACTTATCAAACTTATCCTATATCTGGGTGAAAATGACAACTTACAGTAATATTCAATGTAAACAGTTTTATTAAATATTCATTCGCTACACGGAAAATTACGTTGTAATAAATAGAAAAATATTGGTATTCCAATCAACCTGTGAAACATTAAAAACAATTAACCCAAAGTGTTTCTGGTGGTTTTCGATCCTGATACAATTAGCCTAAAAAGGATATAAGATAATACCAGAAAATACTACATTTTATCTCGCATTCAATCATAAAGTATTCAGCTAATGCGAGTTCCATTCACTCGTGCTACAATTTTTAGTCAATTCCTGGAATTTATTTGAAAATAAATTCAAAACATTTAACTCAAAGCTTAAAACAAAGTAAATCGTCCTTGTTGATTTTTAATTCATTAAACTAGCAATTTCGATTCATTTCACTGATAGAGCGTTTCTTCATTTTTGTCAAATCAGTTACTTAAATGGAGCTTGTTTAGTCTACTGGCGATTTGACTGCTCGTTCCATGCGCCTTAGGTAAAAGCGGTACCGATACGTGAGTGTCATATATAGAATTCTTGTAAACTAATCAATAACAGATGTGGCAAGCCCAAAGTTGCAGATTTTTGTAGAATTTTAATAAGAAGCGGATTCGATCACGGTGTATCCTAACTTAATCTTGCAGATAATAGTTTTCCCTTTTAGATGAGACCTATAACTTGATACACTATAGTCGTTTTGCAGAAAAATCGAGTTATAAGTACATGTGGTCCAATCAGGTAGATTTCTTACTAAAATACCTGCGGCAACTCGAGGTCACTGATTATCAGATTTTTCTCACCTCCGATGGTGCATCATTATTTTGATACGTCATGGGAAAAACTTTTATTGTTAATTGATTGTTCTCGTTAATTATCGATTAATCGGCCGTCCAGTGGCTAAAATGTATAAAATGTTATTCGCACATTTAAATCGTCTTAAATCATGTGTAATTACAGCCACTTGTTACTTTTATTGAATAAGAAGAAAAATAAATGTGTTTGCGAGTTTTTAATTACGAGAAGTTAATGATGAGAAGATGGACATTTTGAGTCTGGATAGACATTTGATGATAAAGCTTGAGAGAAAATCCCTAACTGCATATTATTTCTAGAATTAAAGAAGTAAACACGAATAAATTAAAAAAATAAACATCTAGCGAAGAACCCGATCTCGTGGGGATACAGAAGCTAGATCGGACAAGCAGAAAACCAAAACAGGAATAAAATGCAAGTTGAAGACGAAGTTCATTGAGTTTAAATACAATGCCATCATGGAAGTTAAAAAGGGTCATGACTGAATTTCTTTGTTTCAAAGCTGTTTCATAGCTATCTTTTGCCTATGCAGAAAAACTTATAAAATTTCCATGGTTAGGATAACTCGAGAACCCGGATAACTCGAGCATTTTACTCGTACCCGTGCGACCTCGAGTTATCGAGGTTTTACTGTATAAATGCGCGTTGGCATGTTGCATATTTTCTATATGTATAACATACTAGGGTAATAACGAGAATTTTAAAAAAGAGTTTCAATTATTTTTTTCTACCCAAACCCCGAGTATCTGTGGTTTAGTCTATGTACCGTGTTTGTTTTATAATTTAATATTACGCACTTACTTCGGTATAATACTGGAGTTTTTCCATTTTCAGTATCGTTGAAAGTAAATCAGACGAAACATAACTCATAAATTGAAAAGAATAAAAAAAGAATAATGAGTTGATTGTTCACAGGGAAAATTAGCAAATATTTCGTCTTATTAAATTTTTATAAAACCATTTTTTTCTGGCTAGGAATACGCATTCGCATGAAATAAATCAAATGTCCTTATTGATGAACAAAATCTGTCTTGTGTTGCCATAGAATTGTGTAGAATTACATATAATTATACGATGAAAATGTTTCGGGATTTAATCAGCTGTTGTGTTGTAATATTTTTGTTTTGTTTCTAAAGTTGTTGTTTTTCATAATTGTGCCTGCACATTTTGCTCAATCATACGAATATCTGCATTTCTATGAACTACTTCTAGAAACAATATATGTATTATAGTTCATGATAGCACTGAACGCTCATCGAAGATGTCATTTCAACAAAAAAGAATTAGTCGATTAGGATCACTTGTAAAAAGCATTTTTTTTTAACGCGTACTATGAAAATATTGCACAAATAAACACGTACGAATGTTATACTATTTTAAACTTTCTAAATTAAGTACTTATTTCGTTTCATTTCGACTTCGTTTTGCATACGAAAGTGTTTTTTTCATGTTATATTTCATTTCGGCTACATTTAACTGTATCAAGTTTATGTTTTTACGAATTTGCTTTGCGTTCAAAAACACGTAGTTTTTTGTGCGGTATCGTATTCCGTTAACGGTTTATATATTTGATTACGTTTTCACTTACTTATTTTTGCATTCGCTTGACCATCTTACTCATTTTATTACTCTGTACGGGGTAGTGCGTTTTAATAGGATTCCTTCGACGTTTTGTTCGCATTATAGCCTGTTCACATACGTTATTTTACATTATTATTTTAATATAAATTGCTATGTGTTTATTTGCATAATAACGCTATGTTCGCGTTATTGAACGTCCAGAAAAGACCTTTCTTCAAATGACCCTAAGCGGGATTTCGTAGTTTTGGCAGTACAGAAAAAAGTAACATCAATTTACAAAAGCCATTACTACGTCTTACTTAAATGTCAGTCTTGATTGTAATATTCTGCCCTGATTTGGATATGCAGCAACACACATAGTTTCAAACAAGAAGTTAAGAAATACACGCCACAGAGAAACCAATGATGTATCATCGTAATGTAGTTAATATCTGATAACATTTTTAACTTTATCTATTTGAAATTGTGCTTTGATAGGTTTCAGGATATAAGTAATTAAATTTATTATTGTAATTACATTTTTATATCCAGATATTGTTTTAAACAATAAAATATTTTTATGTTTGATTTGTTATACGTAATATTATATGTTTGCTATCATTGTATTCATTTTTTGTAAATATTGTACTTAAACTTAAAGGACACAGTTGTAAATAAGCGATTTATCTTAGTTTAATGGGTCATCCTAGGTTACCAGATCAAGGGCAATACGTTTTATTTATCTATTTATGTAATGGCACTATACAACAGTAATTTTATCGTGCTAGTTTCTTTTTGACAAATTCTTAGCACCAATTGTCTGTATTTTTATTGTCTATGTACTATTTGTAAAAATACTTTTTTATATTATTTTATGCGCGAATAAAATTGAATTGAGTTAATTGAATTACGGGAATTCGATTTGAATAATTCTACATTTGCGGCATAACCAATTGGATGCTGGACAACGTTTCGATCTAATGTTTCAACGACATTTATACCATAAGTCTATTCACATGCCTTGCATAATTCAGTTTGTATTATTTTCACTTTCATAGTTTAGCAAACGCAAAAATACATCTAAGCATTATCACAAGAGTAATCAGATGTGTTAAAAATGTTGACCATCATGCTTTCATGACGAAACTTATTAAGGAGTAATCACATGTGTTTGTATTTATTTGTGTCTGTTTTCTCATGACCTTTTGGATGATGCAATAAAATCATATATAAACATACATAATTGATCCTTTATGTTTCTAACTATAGTCCCAAAACAGACACTTAAGCTCATTTCAACTTTGCCTGCTGTACTTAATGCGCAGTATTTTCATATTGTACTTGGTGTGCTAATACATAGCTATGTCATCTCCTTGCGGAAAAACTCATAGACATAACATGGTAGAACTATGGAGAAACCATGGTTTAATCATGATCAAAGACCATAGTCTAGCCCTGTTTTAGATGTAATATGACCATTGTTGAAACATGGTATGACCAGGTGTGCCAATTGGAACACTGCCATTTTAGGACTAGACCATGGCCACATATCACTCTGAAATGACCATGATATGATACTGCTCTGTTGGATTGATTTTGAAATGAAATGGCCATGGCCGTATGAGTTCCAGAACATTCCCTCAAGATCATATGCATATCATGGTCATAGAAGACTTTCACAAACATCGGTTTGGCCTTGACGTGGCAATGTTCCATTTTACATACCTGGTCAAACCATGTTCCAGACATGGTCAAATTGCAGTCATTTTATAGCTGAATAAACATGAGCTGAAATGACCACACTATGGCCATCATCTGACCATGTCTAAAACGTGGTTTGACCAGGTATGTCAAATAGAACATTGCCACATGAAGGCCGAAATAGGCTGCCCATAATCAGTTTTGATTATGATTTGTCTATGATCTGTGGAAGTGATCATGAACCCTTCTGGTCATGTACAGAACGATTACAGATCACTTTCAAAGATCATAGACAAATGATGGTCATATAATATTTTAAGAAGCCTGTATTGGCCTCAAAGTGAAAATGTCCCATTTAACATACCTGGTCAAACCAAGATTCAGCCATGTTAGTACCAATGATTGTACCATTCTTCAACCATGGTTTGTCCATGAGTTTCTCACTGTCCTGAATTGAAGTGGCAATGTTTCATTTGACACAGTCATGGTTAAACCATGTTTCATTCATGATCATAATGTGTGGTAATAAAACACAAGTAGAATCTGGTCACTGACCAAAACTAGAGTATTTTTACCATGAGTTTCTTGTAACTATGTTGACAAACTCTAGGTAAATACACACTCACCTATTTCGAGACAATAGACAAATTGATACATCCTAGCACATGTTTTAATTAATCTCGCGAAAATTAGTGACAAATAAACCAGACACAATTTCGTTGTTGTATAAAGATGTTAAAGAGTGTCATAAAGCCTCTTACTTTTGAAGAAACTTTCATTTTTCATGGTCCTTTGGAAGTCATTTGAAATGACAAGTATTATACGCATTACTCTGCTAATTTGAAATCGAATCTATATCAAAACTTTGCTCGAAAACATTATAAGTGTGCATACAAAAATGACAAAGCATCCCCTGTGAAATGCAGCTCATGAAATCAAGAACAATTCAAGCCATTCATAATCTGACCATCATCGGTTCTTGATATTGAAACATTGGACAAGAACTGCTCTGAAAAAGAATTCATGAACAGTTTATGAACAACTGATGAATCAAACAGAGTTCTTGAACTTTCCATTATCTGAAGAAAAAAGAACAGTCAATGACACTTCATGAACAATGAACAGTTATAGAGGTGGTAAGATTAGTTTCAAATGACTTCCAAAGGACCATGGCCAAATCAAGAACAAATCAGAACCAGGACTGACAAATTGCACGGCATGTAAATATTATGTGCACCCTTGGCATATTTTTTGGAGGGAATTTATCTGATGAAAAATGAAAGTTTCTTCAAAAGTAAGAGGCTTTATGACACTCTTTAACATCTTTATACAACAACGAAATTGTCCAATTATTGAACCGAAAAAGCATTCTGCTTGAGCTTATTTGAATGTATTATGTAAACATATTAATAGATCTAATGTTCTGTCATTGTTTCCATGTTCTACAAAAGCCGCTATCGCAGTTTTTTACCGTTTCAAGCAATTTTTTATGTACATCTTTCATGTTCAAGACGATTTGGTGATTAATCTTGGTTTGAAAGTCATCCTTACTATAGATAAGTGTTACAGCAACAAGCATGAAATACTATTTGCATTGGACACGTTTATAAACTTGTCACGAACAGATGCTATATAGATTTTATAATTTTAAAATACTTTTATGAATGGTATACGCTAATTCTGCACTGTATGTGAGGATGGGGTAAATATTATATACATGTTTGTATTTAAATGATCTTTGCACCGTTCTCCTGGTAAAATTAAGATTTTTATGAGATGTTTTATTAAAACAAATCAGATATGTTTCATACATTTTTTGGATAGGCAACCTGCTAAGAAAAACCCAATTCAGTTTTTACATATGGGTTACTCTACAAATGATCCATCACCTAACCGAAGACTTTGGTCAGACTCTCACTAGTTCTCAGCACTCCTTTGAAATCAGACCCAACATCCATGCAGACTGAGAATTGTGACTTTTCCCACAAGGCAATGGGAGAATGATGAAACATTTAGTGCTACACCACTGCCAAAACGTGAAGACTCTAATCAGTATATTGCAGTGTGTTACTAACAGTATCCTTAACTGTGCAATAATTCAATTAACCGAGTAATGTTTGGTAACTGTACTCAGACAATTGACTTAGTTGACTTGATCACAGCTATGTCTTTAGTAAGCTGGCAAGAGACACGGCAACTAAACATTCAGCCACAGAACTCAGTACAGACAGCATAACAAATGATACTGAATGTCGGTTTTCAGTCCACACTATTCTACAATGTGTTGCAGTTGGGTTTGCCTGTACGATATCTTGGCAATCAATACAGTTATAATCTAACGTCACACAATGCGCGATTTTGAAACTATTATTAGAGCATGTTAATAGGTTTACTCCTCCCCATTAAAGGACAGATAGGTGCGCATGCGTTCAGCTTCTTTCTCACGTTGTCAATTTGCTCCGCCCATAAACCCGCATGATCAACTACTGAACGATCTTCACTTAGTATTATAACGCAAGTCAAGTGACAATCAGTACATAGTAAGGTTAAATGTAGGTTTCTCTGCATGTTTCAGAGTGACTTCGAGAGAAATTATATAGATCTACTGTATTATTTAAAATGTTGATTAATACTCCTTTAAAAGCGATCTCTTTTAATCACAACGATTGAGCTACGATATCATTGCTTTTAATATTTATAAGTGTAGACTTTCATACATATTACAAAGGAAGAGTCCAATTTAAAACCACCGAAATAGGGGTGTACCGGTCGTTAGTACATGTTGTACAGCGGCAGTCAGTCGTAAGTTTATTATTATACATGTAAATTATGTTCACGGAAATTCCGGCACACTAGAACTATAAAGTGTCGGAATTCCATTGCAGTAACATGTCTACAGTCATTATATGGAGTTACTCTGTGAAGATTCTGGATTATTCTTTTGATATTATTTAGAGACAAAATATTTGTGGACTATTGAATTTTATTGTGTGAGATTTAATTTCAAAGTGCTAAGGAACATTCAACAACCGGAATTAGACTTTTAAAAGGGCACTTAACAGGATCAGAATAATTTATAATGTTTGGAACTATGAATTACGTACTTTTTTGTAATTTTGTTTAAATAAAATTTGTAAAGTTTGTTGCTGGCTTTGTCTTTCTCGTTACGCCTGGCTCATGAACAAATATATAATAAATCAATTAGGCACCTTAAATTTATATCAAATACACTTAGCATAGTCAGTATGACTTGTATCAAACGTATGAAAATGCTTAAATTCAATGTTGCATGTTTCTACATCATTATTATCTTGATCGGTCGATTAGGGAAATATGATGTCACGTGAGTTTTTCATATCCGCCATATTGAATTCGTGAAAATTAATAAAGTGAAAGGCAAGTCAGAAAATAATTTGACTAAAAATAATTAAAAAGGGGGCGTCTAATAGTGTGTCTTATTTGCATAATTTCCTTTCACGGGAAAGTCTTATAACCTATCATTGTTTGAGAGAGTTTTCATATTACCATGATACTGAATGTGAGGTAAGTATCAAAGTTTAAAGTTTCATCTTTATTACTTGTTTTCTGTTACCTATTGGTCAAAATGAGCTGTTATAAATGAAAGATTGCTGTGGAGATTTTGAAGCGGGAGAGACGCCATTGTTGGTAATCAGTGTAGATAGATATGTTTTGTAAAGCTAAACTCCTTTTCTTATTTTTTTCTGATGTTTGAGATAGTTCAAATTATGTTCTGTTAGGCAAACAAATCGAATTTTGTTTTCAGAAAATGCCCTTTTCGAGCGACTAAATTTGAAGTAATTGACAAGTTGTCAAAAATGGCGGCATATCTAGGTGATATGAGGAACCTGGAGGGCCGTTTTGAGTTATGATTTGTGAGTTTTGACTTGCAACTTATGAGTTATAATTTGTGACTTATGACTAATGACTTGTGAGTTATGATTGAATATTGCCGCCCATTTTAGCACGTGTGCGGTGACCAATGGAAGCTTACAAACATCAAGGAATCAGATGTTCAGTTTTCTTTTCACCGATGTTATACTGATAATAAAAAGGTAATTACGATTCTGAGTAATGGAAGCAAGTTTAGATAACTTATGTAATGTTTCTGGACCTTTGCCAAGTGTGTATAAATTGTGTTATTAACCCTTTCAAGGGAACGTCCTCTATTTTCAATAGTGGTAATTCTTACTCATCTTGAATTAACATCATACATGCATATTATTCTGCGATATTCTATCGTTTTCATTTTGTAGTCTCTTAATATGTACTTTCTTTTATATTTTCAGACTGTTAATCGAAGGGGAATCAAAATGAAATGTGTTTTTTTTGTTTTGCTGCGTGTGTGCTCTAATAGGGAAGACAGTTGCCGTGGTGCCAAGCTATCTGCCTGCATCATCTCTGAATGTTGAAAAGACATCATGCATTGTGGAATATTTTAAACAAGGTTTTAAATACACTGAAATTCTTGGATTTTTACTGCTTGGGCATGGTATTTTGTTGTCACTGCGCCAACTGAAAAGGATCCTGAAAAGGATGAACCTGAAACGGCGCGGTTTGAACATACATGCTCCATTAGAAAATGTTGTCAATGTAGTAGACAGGGAAATGAAGAACGGTGGACAGACTGTTGGCTATTGCACAATGTGGCGCCGTCTAAAAGTGAATCATAACATGCACGTAAAGCGCGAGGATGTCGTGAATATAATGAAGCTACTGGACCCGGAAGGTGTTGAACTGAGAAAAGCCCATCGCCTCAAAAGACGATTGTATTGCGCAAAAGGGCCAAACTACATTTGGCATATAGACGGATACGATAAGTTGAAACCCTTCGGATTCTGTATACATGGTGCGATAGATGGTTTTAGTAGGAAACTTATCTGGTTAGAGGTTTCCGACTCGAACAACGATCCAAAACTAATCGCCAAATATTATTTGGATGCACTGAAACGAATCGGGAAAGCACCATGTATATTGCGCTGTGATGGTGGTACAGAAAACTCTACTGTTTTTCTTCTGTAGCAGTATTTTCGGAATGATGCAACTGATGCCTTTGCTGGAAGTCGAAGCGTTTTTATTGGAAAAAGTACTTCTAACCAGCGCATTGAAAGATGGTGGGGTTCCCTACGCCAACAAGGAATACAGTGGTGGATGGACTTCTTTAAGGATTTGCGTGATTCTGGACGTTTCAATGAGCTCGATCCAATACAATGCGAGAATCTAAAATTTTGTTTTATGCAGTTGATACAAACCTTCCTGGATCGCATTGCACAACTATGGAACGTGCATGATATAAAACCCCAGCATATGTATTCTGAAGTACATTCCGGAAAACCTGATGTTATGTACTATTTACCGGAGATGTTTCACGTGCATGACCATGGCAGTCTGATCGATAAACGTGATGTGAACTGTTGCAAAGCCATGTACTCACGTGAAAAGAGAAGTTTTGATGAATTCAACCAGTTGGCACACCTTATAAAGCCTGATCTTCAAATGCCATTAAATGCTGATGACGCATTACAGTTATTCCTTGAGTTAAATGATTTATTGTCACAATACTAAGAGTATCATTGCTTAACATTGCTCTGTTGTTCGCCAGTATCGTTGTTACCGTCAAACGTCATAAAAACCCTGGCATTATTACAGAATTTAAACAAATATTGTTAACAGGACATACTGTAGTTTGTAAAGCTTTTTATAATGTAATTGATTTTAGATTTATGCATTATCCTATGGTTACTAGGATTGATTGGCGATAGCATAAACATAAAAAAAATGCATAGTTTGTCAGTTTTTGTGTAAGTAATTCAGAAAAAATGTTACATACGAAGCTGTATTTAGCAGTCATTCGCTGGAGGAGTGATTGAGAGTGACTGTTAAATAGAGGTAGCTGTCTAAAAAGGTGGCAGTTGGAACAAAATGCTAATTATACCCTCACAAAACGAAGTTTGGGGGGGGTGGTATATAGGAGTGAGCTTGTCGGTCGGTCGGTTGGTTGGTCGGTCGGTCGGTTGGTCGGTCTGTTGGTTTTATGGTTTCCGGATGATAACTCATGAACGACTTGACCGATTTAAAATAATTTTTGGTACACAGGTGCAACATCAGAAAATACAGGTCAAGTTCGACTTTGGGATCAGTTGGTCCAAGGTCAAGGTCACAGTGACCCTGAACAGTAAAACGGTTTCCGGATGATAACTCATGAACAACTGGTCCGATTTAAATAATTTTTGATACACAGGTGCAACATCAGAAAATACAGGTCAAGTTTGACTTTTGGGTTAGTAGGTCAAAGGTCAAGGTCACAGTGACCCTGAACAGTAAAACGGTTTCCGGATGATAACTCATGAAAGACTTGACCGATTTAAATAATTTTTGGTACACAGCTGTAACATCATGAAATACAGGCCATGTTCAATTTATGGGTCAGTAGGCCAAAGGTCAAGGTCACAATGACCCTGAACAGTAAAACGGTTTCCGGATGATAACTCATGAACGACTTGACTGATTTGAATAATTTTTGATACACATGTGTAACATCATGAAATACAGGTCAGATTTGACTTTGAGGTCTGTAGGTCAAAGGTCAAGGTCACAGTGTCTCGGAACTGTGTCATGGTTTCCGGATTATAACTCGTGAACAACTTGACCGATTTAAATAATTTTTAGTACACAGGTGCAACATCAGAAAATACAGGTCAGGTTTGACTTTGGGGTCAGTAGGTCAAAGGTCAAGGTCACAGTGAGCCTGAAAAGTAAAACAGTTTCCAGATGATAACTCATGAACGACTTGGCCGATTTAAATAATTTTTGGTACACAGCTGTAACATCATGAAATACAGGCCAGGTTCAATTTATGGGTCAGTAGGCCAAAGGTCAAGGTCACATTGACCCTGAACAGTAAAACGGTTTCCGGATGATAAGTCATGAACGACTTGACCGATTTAAATAATTTTTGGTACACAGGAATTACATCATGAAATACACGTCAGGTTTGACTTTGAGGTCTGTAGGTCAAAGGTCACAGTGACTCAGTTACAACTGATTGTATAATAACTGAACTCCTTTCTTATAGTTGCCGTACTTCTGTGACAAAGCCTTATTGTGGGAGTATAATTCGTCACTCTTGTGACAGTTCTAATTTGAGATTTTTTTCAGACTGACTGCTTAGGCAAGTGGTTGCTTAATACAGGTGAAAAGTAAGGCAGGTCCAACTGTATTTTTGGAAGACACGGCAAAGGGGCGACTATGTTGAGCTCACCGCAAGCGGGCTAGATAAAATAATGGCCGAGCATGTACTTTGCTTTTCAAAATCCGTTAGCAATGTAACTCTTCAATGCGACAAATTTGTCATGCTTCGCGAAATTGCTGACCAGAGAGCCTGACAGTTTGAATTATTGTCTGGCGGAAAGAAAACTCGTCTGATCAAAAATTCCAAAAAAAGTAGAAAAGATATTTTGATATAGTAATTATTTACAAAACAGGTTGACATTGGATGATGCACAGTAACTGACATATTTTCACACATCTGTGACATTAATTGTCATGGAAAATTCAAATTGACATGATTAACAGTTTGAAAATTTGTCTGACATTCGGTCCTGCACCTTAAAAATGTTACAGGGCCTGCTCAGAATTTGTCTTAAATGTCAGACGGTCAGATAGATTTCGCGAAGCCTGTGAGTGACGTCAATTTAGCCTTCGTGTTAATAGGAGGAGGTCTACCTCAAACGTTAAGACGCCTCTCTGTTAAAGGGCTTAAAATCAATATTGTGAGTGCGATTGTTGCTCGAAAGTAGAAAGCCACAGCCTTAGCTAACCCAGTTATTGCGTTTGTCAGCACATTAGAAATGAGAGGGGCGGAGTGAAATATGCACATTGTTTGAGACGTTCACATTAAGTCACATAAGCGGAATTGGGAGAGGCCTCTGCTTGTCAAGAATTGGCAAACAGTGATGGTTTTCTGCTCTCATTCAGAGATCTCTGAATGGCTAGTCTCCGAGATCTGGTTCGATTTTTGACGAGGGGCTTGCCTCTAGTTTCACGTTAATCATCTGCCGACCTGTGTCAAAATGATGGCGGACGAATAATTGCTCTTGAAAGGAAATGCAGATTTGCTAATGAATTTTGCAAAGCGCAATATCCATGACATGTTACTATGACAACGCGTTCACAACTATGTTGAGTACATGTTATGTGTTGCTTTATGGCATACTAGTATTTGAAGGTCATTATCTCAGGAACTATGAACTTCACACTGTTGACTGTACCCATTAAAAGGTAACGTAAACCAAAATAGAAGTTGATTTTAGATTAAAGAGCTAGTCGAGACAAACGCACAGCTGAAAGAACTTTTAAAATCTGATAATAAATAGTGAAGATATTAAAGATTAAAAATGTCGGTCAAAATAATGGCTTATGGAGGCCGTCTTTTTTGTGATAATGACGTCATCATCATCTCCCCATTAAATATTCATGGGCCTAATACTTGTTGATTAAACACAGCTTCTTCAAAATACTTAAAACATGATTAGTCTGTATATCACAGGGAATCAATATGTAAAATATCTTATGGAAAAATTATGGAATTGGGACTAATAGAACATAACAATGAAATTTTAGATAGAGGGGTGGGGGGCGTGGCCTAATTAGTATTTAATTTGCACATTGACCAAAGCTTAAAAAGGCCATAACTTCTTATTAATTTATTAAAGCAATTTCAAAAATTCTTTCACATGCCAGCTAGCGTCGACTAGCTCTTTTAATCTAAGATTAATTTGTATCTAGGGTTGCGTTTCCCTTTCAATCCTCTTGCACTGTTTGCACCAGGAACTTCAAACTTTGTCACAATATGACCTACTGGCAGTGCCCAACACACTTTGGGATTGCCGTCTGACAACAGGGTCTGAAGATGTGTGGGTTGAGGCAGGGAGAGGTATGGTGGATATTTGATAGCAGCTTGCATGACATCAAAGGTAGTTGTAGAGTTGAGTTCATTGCGACTTTTTAATTGTGACTTTTAACTTGTGACCTATGACTTGCGACTTTTGAATTGTGACTTATGACTTTTGAATTGTGACTTATAACTTGTGACTTATGACCTATGACTTGAATATAGCAATTTAATTAAGGAGTACTATTTACCTGAGTAACTTTACCCAATTTAACAATCATCCGAGTTACCCCAGGTGAAATTTTGGAATACGCCTACAGTAAGTCGTGCTACGCTAAATTAACCACTATCTAACAGCAAATTGGGTGATCATGGACAAGGCACTAAGATAGTGAAGTCTTAACATCAAAAGTAAAACAAATAACACAGCACTTTATTTTCAAATTTTGAATGCCTGAAATGGCCATACGGTGTCTTCTCTACAAAATGAAGATAAGTAACTTCACGTAAGGAAAGGAATGTTAGGCTGACAGTAATTCTGTTCAATTTTCATCCTCCCTTATTTGTATACAGACATTTTGACCACTATCATGTGTTTATCCATCAACTACTACAAATTTTTATCATCATTAGTACCACTTGTGTGAGCTAGATAAAAAATAACACTGGTATTAGTTTAATAATAATTATTTCAAACTGATTTATAAACTTCAAATAAACAATACTAAACATGTAACCAAATATCAGAATTAACAGATATAACTGTGACGTCGTCAGCAAAAATCAATTATGATATTGTTTCTAGAATGTAGCAATGAAAATGATGTCAAAAATCTGTGATTCTTTAATTAAAAATAGATTATTTAAAAATTTGATAAATGCCACAATATTGAGCACAATCTCCCGACACATTATACACTATAAGTTTAACATATGTTAAAACAAGATGTGTTCAAAGAACACAATGCCACCGTCTGAATGATGCATATGATGATAAGGGTAATTGTATTACAGCAATGTTAAATTTGATCTTTGACCTCTAAGTGTGACCTTGACCTTTTATCTGAAAATACACAGGTCATGTAGAGGTTGCCATGAAGAACCTATGAAGTTTCATAATTGTAGGTGAAAAGTTAAATTCTGACCTTTGACATGTAAGTGTGACCTTGTCTTTTGATATTTTGACACGAAAATACACTGGTCATGTAGAGGTTGTCATGAGGAACCTACCAATAAAGTTTCATGGCTGAAGGTGAATGAGTTTTGATGTTAGAGGCCAGGTTAAAGTTTTGTACAAACAAACAAACAGAGCAAAAACAATATGCCCCCGGTCGACTGACATGAGGGCATAACACGAGGGCATAAAAAACTTAAAATGAATAATCACCTTAGATACATTTTACCATACCCATTTAAATGTAATAGCCACCATTCACTATTTATAATTAAAAACAAAAATGTGCTTTTATGTTACATAAATGACGTTTAAAATGTGATGATGATAGAAGACTAAAACTGTCATTATTTCGTGTCTAAAGATTTCTTATAATAATATAAATAATTTTCCTGTATCAACTTTAAAACAAACAAGAGCTGTCCCTCACAAGTGACGAATGCCCCCGAAAGAGGTGCCTCACAGTCTGTGTCCTCTCCATGTGCTCAATAAATGTGCTATGTAATTTTAAAATCCTTCCATGCATGACAGAGTAACCATGCATACAGTTTTCCATTACTTTAAACACTAAGTGTGACCTTGACCTTTGAGGTAGGGACTTGGGTCTTGCACGCGACACATCCGCTTGATGTGCTAGACATTTGTGCCAAGTTATTTTAAAATCCTTCAAAGCATGATAAAGTTATAGTCCGGACACAAATGTATGCATATATACAGGATTCCATTACCTATAAACTCTAAGTCTGACCTTGACCTTTGTGGTAGGGACGTGGGTCTTGCACGCGACACGTCATCTTGATGTGCTAGACATTTGTGCCAAGTTATTTTAAAATCCTTCAATGCATGACAAAGTTACAGTCCGGACACGA
This sequence comes from Saxidomus purpurata, assembly GCA_022818135.1. Lineage (NCBI taxonomy): Eukaryota > Metazoa > Mollusca > Bivalvia > Venerida > Veneridae > Saxidomus > Saxidomus purpurata. The sequence goes on along the minus strand of JAFMSR010001951.1, from coordinate 2,749 downwards.
ATGTGTGCATATATGCATATATAGAGGAATCCGTTACCTTCAAACTCTAAGTTTGACCTTGACCTTTGAGCTAGGGACGTGGGTCTTGTACGCGACACGTCGTGTTGATGTGCTAGACATTTGTGCCAAGTTATTTTAAAATCCTTCAATGCATGACAAAGTTACAGTCCGGACACGAATGTGTGCATATATGCATATATAGAGGAATCCATTACCTTCAAACTCTAAGTATGACCTTGACCTTTGAGCTAGGGACGTGGGTCTTGTACGCGACACGTCGTGTTGATGTGCTAGACATTTGTGCCAAGTTATTTTAAAATCCTTCAATGCATGACAAAGTTACAGTCCGGACACGAATGTGTGCATATATAGAGGATTCCATAACCTTCATACTCCAAGTGTGACCTTGACCTTTGAGGTAGGGATGTGGGTCTTGCACGCGACACGTCGTCTTGATGTGCTAGACATGTGTGCCAAGTTATTTTAAAATCCTTCAATGCATGACAGAGTTACAGTCCGGACACGGATTGTAAGTGGGGACGCACAGACGGACGGACAGACGGACAGACAGACGGACGGACAGACGGACGGACAGACGGACGGTGCGATTTTAATATGCCTCCCTTCGGGGGCATAATAAAAACAGATCAGAATGTCAGAACAAAAAACGTTTAAACACAAACACTGAACTTATTCAAATGATAAAACACACTGTGTAATTACAAACTGACATAGCAATCAAATTGAAAATGTTGGTCATGATGTCCTTCTAATCACTTACTTGAGAAACATTGCTCTTAAAAACCAACGGCAAATATATTTAACGAAATGTCAAGATTTAAACAAACACAATATATCAAAAGGTCAACACTCACGGTAAATATCTAAAAAAAGGTTTAAAGCTCTTTGCAAGGCTGTTCATTTGTGTAGCCTCAAAAAACAAATGAGGTTTTCCTATAATTTCACCCAGTGGCCCCTAGTTTGAACCAGATGACCAAAGTTTGTACTCAGGGTTTCATTGCGATGAACACTTGTACAAAGTTCCAAGAAAATCTGATAAAAATGTCTCTAATAGCGAAAAAGAAAGAAAGATAAAGATTTGACAAGGTTTCTTAAGATCCAAGTGACTACAAACAATGTTTCAGAACATCTGGAGTTAATATTATGTTATACCTAATGTACTGTGCATTGGTTTCCTTATAACCATGCCAACAGAACTTTACGATTAGCATAATTTATCACTGAAATCAAAGCAGTAAGGACTTTAGAAAAAAATAAATGCAAAAACCATTTATTCTTTCTATTCAATCACGGTACTGTCTTGACTGTACTTCCATATCATGCTTGGGAGAATACCTTACACATCTGTAAGGCAGAAGGGCGCTTTAACGGGTCATATTGTAGACCTTCCCTGATCATGGACCTGATTTCAAAAGAAATGTTGGTCTTCAATTCCAAGTGAGATAGTCCGTGCGGAGTTTCTTTCCTATCCATGCATTTAATGATGATTTGTACAGAATTTTCTCCTTCGTCCTCTACAATGCAACTATGCTCCATGTTCCAAACAGTTTTTTCACTGTATAATTCCACATAGGTGCAACAAAGACTCCACATGTCAGATGGCCTCTTTGCTGTTCGACAATCTAGGAGAATCTCAGGTGCTTGATATGCCGGTGTTCCGGGTTGCATGTCCGATTTATTTGCAATGGTTGTATTCAAAGTATTGAACACTTTTACTTGTGAAAGACCCATGTCACAAAGTTTTGCTATTTCAAAGTTTTTAGACAGGAGAATGTTTTCTGGCTTTATATCCCGATGTAATATCACTGGATTGCGATTATGTAAATAGGCAACCGCCTGACATATTTGCAATGCAATTGCATGTTTTCTTGGCAATGGGAGTTCATGTTCCAAGTCCCCGAACAGTACATCATCCAAATTAGGACCTGTAATGAATTCTGTAAGAAGATACAGACAGTCTGCTTTTATTGAGTAACCAATTAGTAAAACAATACTTGGATGTCTTATGTGGCTATTAGTTTGAACTTCTTGTAATACCGACTGTTTTACAAGTTTCATGCGTTTAACTTTTATTTTCTTCACTGCAATAGTGGTGCCAATGTACTCTCCCTTGTACACCACCTTCTCCAATTTTTTCCAGTATACTGAAATTCTCATGATTGACATGTAAGTTACTAATATCTTCCTGTGAAATCTTGGACTTCTTTTTAACTGGTGGTTGCTCTTCATTCATCTCATCAGTCACTGTAAAATTTGATACAAAAGAAATAGTTAAAAATTACGCCCGAAGGAAATACTGACAGTAGAAGACCTTTACAGGTAGATGGACAGATGGATGGATAGACGGAGCCAAAAACTACCCTCTGCTAATTGTCTGAGTATAGACAACATTTCTGCCAAATATTTTCAATTTCCTTCAATCGATTCAAGAGACACAGAGCAGACACAAAACATCACAAATCAAATCATAATGACTAAGAGTGACCTTGACCTGAGCAAGCTGGAACCTGTGATCTGCGCAAGGTCTCATTATGGTTAACATTTCTTCCAAGTAGCTTCAGTAACCTTCAATGGGTTCAAGAATTACAGAGCAGGCATAAAATATAACATATTATTTCATTTTGACCTTGACCTTGACCTGAGCATGCTAGAACCTATGCTCTGCACATCGATTGCTAGTGGTTAACATTTAACATGTCTACCAAGTATTTTCAATTACCTTCAATCG